>APFE030377659.1:66365-91789 GCA_000404065.3 Pinus taeda | reverse complement strand
TAAAAACACATATGCAGAGAGATTTTCCCCTGGATCCCAAAACCGGGACTACCAGCTTGATTTTTCATTATGTTCCTTTCAATGTTACAATACATATTTATACATGTCGAAGCATCCAATACCATGGACCGAAAACCATCACGTCCAAAACCATGGACCGAAAACCATCGCGTCCAAAAAACATGTGCGAAAGTCATGCACAAAACCGTAGGTGAGTCCGCCCAACCTAAAGTGGGGTTACGTGTACCCCTCAAACCCCCTATTAACTATGTGGAAAGAATATAACAAAACCCAACACAAGCATATCTTATAGCAAGGGAATATCTTCTCAAGGAAACAAGTCATAACTCTAAACAAAATATGGCAAAAACATCTTAAAGAAAGGGGAAATGTTTAAACCTATTACAACATGAGAAAAAATGAGGGAAAAATAAACCCGTAGAGAGAAATACAACGAAAAATGATAGTTTCGTTAACCAAAGAATTCAAGTCTCAAATATTGGTATGCATGAATGCTGAGAAATCTTTCTTACCATCACTATCTTTCTCAAACTTAATGAAAGCCTCCTTGAACTCTGGATTATTTCTCGGTAAACCGTTCCACCATTTCCACTGGATAGTCGGATTGAAATGGGCAAAACCAAATTGATTAGCTTCAAATAAATACCTGAACATATCCAAAAATGTTCAAAAAGACATCAAGGCTTTGAATCCCACAAGCTCATCATAATTAAAATATTAAAGGGTGCTTTCCTTTTATGTCAAGCACAAATAAACAAAAACAGAAGGAAGGGAAGATGCATCAGAGAGGAAACTATGACATAGTATGAAATCCTTTGGAGCTTTTAGACTAGATCAACTAGGAAATAATAGTGCACCCGAAATTTGCCTGGATCCATTACGCTGGGAAAGAAGTTACCCTAACTATCATTTTTGTCCTCTAAAATAGCCTCTCATTTTTTTGAAAGAAAAAAACATACTTACTGATAAAAGAAGTTACATTTGTTTGGATTTCTTGTCTCTTCTGGTCTCTTTTACCATTGTCACTATTTTTTTTTTTTTTTTTCCAGACCAGTGATACTTCATCAAAATAAAAAAAATAGCATTTTCAAATCATTGATAATTTATTAGAGATCAAAAATGGAAAATTTGATCATTCCTAGATCAATGTTGCATCCCTCTCTTGAAAAAATCCATAAGCCACATGATTTTACTCAAAGTATAACTTCTTGAAAGTCATAATCAAAATTCTAATCATCTTCATCCAACTTTCAATCAACATTTTAGTCATCTTCATCCAATTTACAACACTCAAAACTCTGATGTCAATCTCATTATAACCCATCCAATGGTCACTTTGGAGTGTCCAAAGATGTCAATCTTGTCAATAGAGATCCATTTAGCACAAAATAAAACTCCCCATAGTGTTAATAGCTCTAATATATTGTTAGTTCCCACTCCACTATACTAGTTAAAATGGAAGAACTCTTCATGCTTTGAAGCTATGACCACCCCACTACCACATGCCTTAAATGATGAAACCCCATCAAAAAAACCTATTGGATATTTAGCCGAAACATCCTTCATTCGAAAACATTGATTAGATAAGTTATGGTTGGCAGGGCCTATCTCTCGAAAATAAGTCGAGACCTTTAGGCAAGTACCCCTCAAATGACACATCATGATAAAAAATTGTTGCATTCTTGGTTTTCCATATGTCCCACGTGATATAGAAAGGCAAAACTCTGTATTATTTATACCCCATGAAACTCTGTGATAGAAAATCTCTAATGGAGGACCAATCCCAGTTGGCTCTTAGATTAAGAATTTGAAAGACCCCTATCCATACTAAGACTGCATATGGACATGAGAGAGAGTTGTGTCACATCTTTGTTGTTATTACGACATACACTGCATCTTCATAAACCCTGATAGCCTCTTTTTTTGTACATTGTGAGGACCAACCCACAAAAATTTAGCAATAATTGAATTGATTCTTTTAATTATCTCTTTTGGAAACTTATAGAAATGAATCTAGTAAATGCGTTTGTTTATAGCAACAATTTTATCAAGACAAGTCTCCCTCCCAGCAATAACCATTTGTAGGACCATTGTGAAAATTTTGTTTTCAAATTTCTTTATGATCCAAGGCTAGTCCATTATATCGTATTTATTCAACTTCAAAAAAACCCTAGATATATAAACCCTATGTCCATTGGGATCGACTAAAATTCAAATATTTTTGCAATCTCCAAAATCTCTACATCCTCGTGATTAGTTGAGATCAGGGCAAACTTTACCTTGCTAATAATTAACCCCGAAGCTTCCCTAAATGTAGTAAGAATATAATGATAAGTGAGCCTTCCATTCTGGTAGCTTATCCTATGATAAGAACATCATCTACGAACATAAGATGAACTAGATGAATTTTTCTTGTCATCCTAAAACTAGAAATAATGCCCTTAGAGTGGCCCTCCTTGATCCTTCTACTTAAACCATCAATAACAATAAGAAACATAAGTGGAGATAGATAACAACCTGTCTAAGGCCCGGAGATGCTCCGAAAAAACTGTTGGAACCCATTTAATGATGACCACATAACTAATAGTTGAAATACACATCATGATCTAATCTACTAATTTTGTTCCAAAACTGATCTTGTGTAGGATCAACCTTAGTAGTTCCCAATCCACATAATTTTATGCTTTGATCAAATCTATCCTCAAAATTCATGCCTCTGGCTAATGGGTTTTAATTGAATGAATTCACTATTGAGTTATAACAACTGCATCATGGATTTGTATTTGATATAAAAACCCAAATTGCTCAGAGGAAATATGCCTAGATAGAAAGGGTTTTATCTTGTTAGCTATGATTTTGGAAATCAACTTATAAAAAATATTACAAAGTGAAATAGGGTGATAGTCTAAAATTTAAGTATGCTTTGCCACCTTATGGATAAGTGTTAAGAACATAACATTTACTGATCCCAAGATCAAGCATAGTTGACAAGATTCCTCAACAATCATAGAAATCTCCTGTATCATTACATCCTGTAAATGAAGAAAGAGATCCATTGACCATCCATTTGGTCCTGGACTCTTTTCCCTTGCTAAATATTTCAAGACCTCTAGAACCTCTTATTTTGTAATCGACCTCCCCAATATATCATTTTCCTCCTAATTAACCATAGTAGGAAACTCAAGAAGGACGTTTATAAATTGGCCTCATTTATAAATGCTAATTTGTAAATTAGATATGATTTATATATCATGCGGCCACACTAGTGGTGACTCAATTTCCACTTGTGGGAAGTGTGTAGCACAGACCAACCTTTTCGTTTTCTTACTACTATGGTTCGCGAACTACGCCTATAACGAACACTTAGATTATTTTTCCTTAAGTGTTCACTTTCTTCATATAAATGCAGCAAAAATACATTATTTTAACTTTCATAAATTGTACTTCATAAACAACATTATCATCAATTATGCCCATTCATGAAGGGAGGGAAAACTCCCAAAAAATTCTGACTAATACACTTATAAAAATATTCAAATTCACAAGTGCAATAATTTTATAACTTGGTCAACCTTCTTAACCATCTTGCCCAACCTTGTCGAATTTGTGTAGCAATCATGCAACACGTACCCGTCTGCACTGTTCTACTACAACCCCAAATTTATGCTCGAAAAACACTTCGCCCAAGAGTTCATTTAGCTTGCTCTACCTAGACACATTTTTGTTCCCTAACACACCTTTCCCAACTCTGCATGACCATTCCTACATGACCTAGATGTTTCCTGCACGACATGACCTTAATGACTTCACATGGGTCTTCTGCATGAACTGACTCGAACACCTTCACACGACATGTCTACATGACCTGACCTTAACGTCTTCAGACGACCTGTTTGCACGACCTTACCTGAATGCCTTTGCACGGCCTGTCTACATGACCCAACCTGAATGACCCAAACAAGCCTTTTGCGCGAATCACCAGACATGAATTTTCTTCACAACTTCACCTGAACGAGTTTTCTGCATGATTTCAGCCAAACAAGTTTTCTACACTACTTCACTGGAACGATTTTCATGCATGACTCACCTAACATGAGTTTCCTTTGCTTTAGCTGACCTACAGGCTCATGTGCGTGAGTTCTCTTCTCCATTTCCTCCGAAATTTTTGACCAAATGGATGATGCCTAAACGACTTAATGAGGCCAATTTATAAATGCCAATGAGGACAACTAGCTAGAGGAGCCAAGAGGTTTTATCTTGTTAGATATGATTTTGGAAATCAATTTATAAATAGTATTGCATAGTGAAATAGGATGATAGTATGAAAATCAAGTAGGCTTAGCCACCTTGGAGAATTCAACTCACACATGGCCCATACTCTATTAGAGGTTGTGCACTATATTAAACAAGTTATCCTGATCATCAAGGACACATGGATAATGGGTATGCATTCTTACAAGAGTCATACAATGATACACCTTTTACATAATACATAAATAGATATCGTTACATACTATCTACATATTCCATATGATGCAAAAAATAAGTGCAAGATTTTATAATGTCGCATGTTATTACAATACTCCTCCCAAGTACCAACTATAGCTAATATAAATCTCAAAAACATCAATGACAAATATACATAATCTACACACAACATGTTAAAATTCTTCCAAATATAATATTTGATCTATCCTTCCACATGGTCTTGGTTTTGATTCAATATAATAAAAGGTGTACCTTGTTTATCCATCTCCAACCAAACCCCATTACTACCACAAGGAATATCATTGCCATGCTTTTGGATGAAATTCCAAAAACTCTCTATTATGTCTACAACATCATTATGTCCTCCACGTTAAAAACTCATAATTCCAAGTAAGATATCTACCATTAACGTTGGGCATAAAACGATATAGCTTCAATTCATCTTTCACCATTATAATAACAAACCACTAGTTATTCATTGTAGAAACATTCTAGCATCTCTAAAACAAATTCGACATATATGCTCTTCCATTATGATTTACTTACAGGATTGTCATCTCAAACAACATATGAATTGGAGACCAATCAAACATTCTGGCCAAACATTGGGACCACACAAAATAATCAGGAACTTATTGTATTATAGGGTCTAACAACCTAACTATAAACATTGAACAAAAGCATATTTTATGAACATGCTTCCATATATCAAGACACTTATGTACCCAAATAATGTTCCCATTATTTCTCTAGGAAAATGTTATAGAGATAAAATGCATCCAAATTGGTCTTGCACTCTATACTTACTAATCTAAGGACTTATGAAACCAAATTCATTAAACAAAATTTAATCAATGAACAACTAGAGGATATAAAACCTCTTTTCATGGTTTCCTTTAGCTGCAACACACCATATCAAGAAAACCTAAGAATTCACTTTACATCAAAAAATGTTTCATTGCAAGGCTACAATAATTAACAAAAGATAATGGTACATGTGACTAAAGAATTTTCCCTACACATTTCTCTAGGGTCATGAACATACTTAGTGTATTTATATACATCTTCAAATTATGGATTCATCATTCATCTTGGATATTCATATGTTGCCTTTTATTTCTTAGAATCATGAACTTTAGAAAAATATGGCACTCCCATATTGGGTTAACTAAGCTCAATACACTTTTTAAATTTTGACTTCAAGACATTTTTATCATCACCATCAAAGTTATACATCAACATGTACAAATGACATTTTACCTATGGATCTAATCATGCTATAAAAAATGCATAAGACATTCCTAAAATACCGTTTTTTCTATCAAGCTAACCATAGCTAAATATTACCTACAATGGAAAGTAGAATTGGGCTTTTCTTGAAGTTACCTACCCAAGGGATGTGACTTCTAGGAATAATTGAAGAAGTTGATATATACCACATAACCCTAGCCACACAAGCTTATAAGTGATTTCAATAGCATATATATGAGAAGTGCATGTTCTATTCTATTCCAATCTTTCCCTAAACCAAGAATGAATCTAACAATAGAAGATAAAGAAACAAATGAAGAGAGAGTACTTGAGTTCGGTGTTGTCCAACAATGGCTAAGTGGATTTGTGATTGATCATATATATCCTCTATGGAAGCCCCATCAATGATCATAGAAATAGACATACTAGGGTTTGGAGTTGGAGTTGTAGAAAGGACAGAAGGAGTCATCACCGCCAGGACAAAAATTTTCTCTTTCACCTTAGGAGAAAAGGGATTGTACTTTCCAGGGCATGTCAGGGAGTGGTAGGGTGTACTAGGGAGTGCCAAATCATGCCAAGGAATGTTGGGGGTGTTAACATGCACCACATAGTTCCAATGGATTGTTAGACGTGAAAGGTGTTATGGCATGTCAAGAGTAAACTATGTTGCTTAGTTGTTATATGGCCACTATTGAACATCGGACTTGACTTCGAAACTTGTAACTTGTTATGTGGGATAAGTTGAAATTGTAAATGAGTATCATAAGATGAGTTATAGTTATTTCTTAGGTGAACAATGCATAATATAGTTATAGTAACTATAACTTGGTCAAGTTGTTGTAGTCGAGGAAGGACTTAGTTGGGTTCCCAAGTCCCAAAAGACGCAAGGGATAGCTAAAGAGTGTAAAGGCATGCCAAGGAATGGAAAGACATGCTAAAACATTCCAGACAATGTCAATTCATACTAATTTGCTTTAGGGAGTACCATGGAATCAAAAGGGAGAACTAGGTAGAAATGCATGGAAATGAACAAATAAGAGTGTGTGCCAAAGAGTGTTCGTGAATTTTAGGTGTCTCAAGGAAAACGTTTTCTAAAATATGTTCATAATAGTACTTGCAGGAGGCAAGACTTTGGTTGTGATAAGGGGTTAGAGAAATTAGTTTCAAACAAAGGGAGACTTTGGGTTGGGCACAACATTGTTTTTCCAATGCCTTGGTTTGGTTCCCAAGACACAAAAATGTAAGGTTATCTATGAGGGCATGACAACTAAAATGTTCCAAGGTGTGCTAGGGAATGTCAGGAAGTATTAACACATGCTAGATAGTTCCAAGGAATGTTAGGCATGCCAAGACATGTCAAGTTCTAAGGCCTACCAAGATGTGCCAAGTGTCAGGGTGCGGTGTGAACACATGTTAGGGAGTGTTAGGGCCAAGTGTCAGGGAAACAGAAGCGAGCACTAGTTTTAAATTGATGAAATGAAGTGTTAATGAGTTCTAAGTGTGCTAAGGAGGGAGTGAAAAGATATGATAGGCAGTTTCAAGGTATGCTAGAGTGTTAGGGAAGCAAACCAAGATGTTCCATGTGCCAAGGTGTGCCAATGTGTGTCGAGTATTAGAGAGTGGTAGGGAAACACAAGGGACCACTAGATCAAAATGCATGGAAATGAATGAATTAGAGTGTGTGACAGGGAATGTCAGTGAGTTCCAAGTTTGGTAAGGGGGAGTGACATGGTATACTAAGCAGTGTTAATTCATGCTAGCATGCCTAAGTGGCATGCATCCAAGATGTGCCAACATGTGCTAGGAAGTGTTAGGGAGTGCTAGGGAAACACAAGGGAGCACTAGGCGAAAATAACTCATGCAAATAAATGATTAAGATCTATGACAAGAAGTGTCAATGATTTCTAGGTGTGCTAAGGAGGGAGTGACAAGGTATTCTAGGTAGTGCTAAGGCATCCTAGAGGCCAAGGAAACATGTTAAGATGTGTCAAGTGTTAGGGTGTGCCAATGCATGCCAGGGAGAGTTATGGATTTCCAAGGAAAAACATGGGAGAACTAGTTTCGAATGCATGGAAATTAATGAATAAGATTTTTTGACAGGGATTGTTAGCAAGTTCTAGGTGTTCCAAGGAGGAAGTGACAAGGTATGCTAGGTAATGCCAAGGAATGCTAGAGTGATAGGGTGACTGGCCAAGATGTGCCAAGTCCCACAGTGTTCCAATGAGTTCCAGGGAATGTTAGGGAGTGCGATGGGAACACAAGGGAGAACTAGTTCAAAATGCATGGAAATGAATGGATAAGAGTTTGTGATATTAGCAAGTTCCAATTGTGTTAAGGAGGGAGTGACAAGGTTATATCTTAGGCAGTGTCAAGGCATGCTAGAGTGCCAGGGCATGTAAGGGAGTGGCATGGTGTGTTAGGGATTTCCAAATCATTCCAATGAATGTAGAGGATGCTAATATGTGCCATGTAGTGCCAAGCGATTGTTATATGTGCCAGTGTTATGCCATGTCAAGATGTAAACTATGTTGCTTAGTTTTACTATGGCCACAGTTGGGTGTGAGCCTTTACTTGGCAACTTATTAAGTGAGATGAGTTAAGATTGGACATGAGAAGCCTAAGATTAGTTGTAGGCCATTATTTGATGAGAAAGTCATAGTATAGTTGTATTAAATGTAACTTGGTCAAGTTGTTGTAGTTGAGGCAAGATTGGTTACGTTCTCAAGTTTAAAAAAAAATAACGGTAGTTATGAAGGAATGATAGCTAAGGAGTGTGAGGGCATGCCAAGGAATGAAAAGCAATGCTAACACATTCCAAATAGTGCCAATGCATGCTAAGGGGTGTTTGGGAGTTTCAAGGCATCACAAGGGAGGACTAGGTCAAAGTGCATGGAAATGAATGAATAAGAGATTCTGCTAGGAAGTGTCAGTGAATTCCAGGTGTCCCATGGACGAAGTGTGTTATGATAATTTTAGAATAGGAATTATAGGAGGAAATACTATAATTGTGATAAGGTGATGGAAAAAGAAGTTTCACACAAAGGGATACTTTGGGCTAGGCACAACATTATTTTTTCACTGACTTGGTTGAGTTCCCAAGTCGCAGAAAAAGTAAGTCTATCTATGAGGGCATGACAATTAGGAAGTAGTAAGGTGTGCAGGGAATGCCAGGAAGTTCTAACACATGCTAGAAATTTCCAAGGCATGTTAGACATGAAAAGCGCTAAGGCATGTCAAGATGTGTTAGGTTATAGGATGTGGCACCAACGCATGATAGGGATTTTCTGGAAAACACAAGGGAGGACTAGTTTCAATTGCATGGAAATGAGTGAATAACAGTGTGTTATAGGGAGTGTTAGAAAGTTATAGGTGTACTAAGGAGGGAGTGAAAAGTTATGATAGATAGTGCCAAGGTATGATAGAGAGCTTGGAAATCATGCTAAGATGTTCCAAGTTCCAGGGTGTTCCAATGTGTTCCAAGGAGTTTTAGGAGTGCTAGGGAAACACAAGGGAACACTAGGTCATAATGCATGGAAATGAATGAATAAGAGTGTGTGACATGGAGTGTCAACGATTTCCAAGTGTGTTGAGGAGTGATAAGCCATGTTTGGAAATGTTAAGGACTGCTAAAGTGCTATGGTGGCATGTGACCAAGATTTGCCAACGCGTGCAAGGAAATGTTAGATGGGAATGCCAAGGAAACAAAAGGGAGCACTACATCAAAATGCATGGAAATGAACAAATAAGAGTTTTTTCATTGAAAGTTTCAATGAGGTATAGATGTGTTAAGGAGGGAGTGACAAGGTATGCTAGGTCATGTTAAGGCATGATAGAGGCCAAGGCGACATGCCGAGATATCCTATGTGCTAGGTTGTACTAACAAATGCCAAGGAGTGTTAAGGAGTGCTGGGGAAACACAAGGGAGCACTAGGTCAAAATCAATGGAAATGAATGAATAAGATTTTATGACCAAGATTGTCAACAAGCTCTAAGTGTACGAAGGAGAAAGTGTCAAGGTATGCTAGGTAGTGCCAAGGAATGCTAGAGTGTTAGGGTGATATGCCATGATGTGCCAAGTGTTAGGGTGTACCAATGTGTGCTATGGAGTGTTAAGGAGTGTCAGGGAAACACAAGGAAGCACTAGGTCCCAATTCATGGAAATGAATGAATACGAGTGTGTGACAAGTAGTGTCAATGAGTTCTAGGTGTGTTGAGGAGGGAGTGACAAGGTTGTATGCTAGGTAGTGACAAGGTATGCTAAACTACAAAGGTGTTTCAATAAGTGTTAGTGTGTGCTAGGGAGTGTCAAAGTATGCCAAGGAATGTATGAAATGCTAACGCATGCCACATGTTGCTAAGGATTTCTAAGACATGTCAAGTGCTATGGCATGTCAAGATGTCAACTGTGTTTCTTATTTGTTTTATGGCCATGGTTGGATTTGATGAGCCTTGTCTTGGTAACTTGTTAAGTGGGACGAGTTGAGATGGGACATGAGTAGCCTAATTTGAGTTACAGGTATTCCTTAGGTCAAAAAGGCATCTGTTGAATTTCCATGGCATGTAAGAATCTAGGTTTGGTCTTAGGATATTTGCTGCAAACACACTCAAGTGTCACAACACATCTACTTTGCACAACAAAATCTACACACATTAGCAAATCAACTAGTGCACATGACAATTTTTAACTTTTTCAAAGCTTTATTTGTTATATTAAAAATTATAATAGAACAGGCTAAAGCTCCCATACCAGCGATAGTGACCCTTTACAATCACATTGATACAAGGAATACAACTAGTGCTTCATGTTAGTCCTTTGACAACCAATCTACCTTGAACAAGACAACACTTGACCTACTTGCTGATGGTGGCCACACACAACCCTTTCAGTCCACATGTCCTAAATAGATCTGGTAGGTCCTCTTGCCTCCCATGCTACAACTCCTCAATTTTCCTCTATCAATGAACTCAAATCCTTTAGGTTACTAAACTCAACTCAACAAAATTTTCCCTTTAGCTACCTCCCTTTTCCTTCAAGTTCTGCAACGCTTAGGGTCTTTGATCAACTGTTCACAACTTCGTTTGTGAAAAACTCTTTGGTATGCTAATTTTTTTCCATATTGTAGCTCCAAGATGAAAATTCTAGCTCTATGTAGGTCACCCTTCTTCTCATTAACTCAATCCTATACAATACAACGAACTAGGGCTAGTTGGCTAGCCCACTTTACTGCTACTTTAGTCCTTAAAAGTTTGCACGTCCTTAGGCACAATAAACCTACCATTCTACTAGCCTTTTTGTCCTTAACAAGTACAATACTTAGGTCTCTTCTTTGAAAGCCACCTAACAACCCTCCAACTATACTAGGATTGTTATCTATTTTCCTAACCACATTCAATTCTTTTACCGATCTAGGGAACACAACACCGCCCTCATTTAGGGGTCTTCAAATCCACCACTTAATAGTGATTTGAGTACTCTCAAAATCGTTATTCTTGTGTACCAATTTATTTATTGTCCAATCTATGAACAAATATAAATTACTCCTCTTATCATACTTCTAATAATATGTAGATGAAAGAACTAGGGTCACAAATCATCAACTAACAATCCATTGACTAATTGTTTATAGGCCACTTCATCTCTTTGTCCAAAAACCTATGGAAATTCCACCAAAATCAACTCCTCTTCATCTCAATCCATTACTCATATGGACCATTTCTTCTGTTCAATATTCTACTAAGCTTCCACCCTGATTTGGATCTGTTATCTCCAGACATACTTCTACAAACCATCTACTAGATATGTGATATATATTGCAGATATAAACCTTGCTCTAAGGGTCACGACCCCTCTTCTTCTATGTAGATTTGTCATAGGATTAAGGTTATACCTTATGGACTGAACATTATAGGAAAATTCCCTAACTAGGGAATTATACTTATATTCTAATTACTTTAGATCAAATCCTATCCACCCACAGCAAAAAAAAATAAAAAATTCCTCCATTATATACTCGACCTAGCTCATATGGATCCTTAGATTCTTGGCATTTATTTTATTGAATCTTGTCCTGAACTTTAGATGTCTATGACCCTCAAACTACAGTTACCTCAATCAATACTATGCCCGTGGCTACTTCGATTTTGTACCTAAATTTTGGTGCAGTCCCTCCTCCATTTGTGTTGGTATTTATCACATACCTTGAAACCTACTAACCTCCACAAGATAGGTTCTCAACCCTCTCTTATATTTCATAATTTGATGTGGCCTTCATGCAAAAAACACCACTGAAAAAAATGCTCAAATTATCATGAGTCACATCCCTTGAGCTTGATCTACCAGAAGAGAACCAACAATATGCCATCCTACTTCCTAGCTCGAATCCATTAAGGTATGCAACATTCTTGTGAACCCTCTCATGATGATATTTCTCTTGGTGGATGATCATGGATTCCCTTTTAGAAACCCTTACTCAACCCTCTAACTCAAACTACTTTAGGACTACATCTCTCTAGGCCTCTTTGATCAAATCAACTCCTTCTCACATAATGTTATTTCCTTCATATTATTCCATCATTAAATAGATTTTCCTAGCTAGCCTTATTAGGATCCCTTTAGAGAGTGTCAGTGAATTCAAGTGTGCCAAGGATGAAGTGTGTTAGGAGAAGTTCATAATAGGATTTGCAAGAGGAAATCCTACGGTTGCGATAAGGGGCTCGTAGAGTAGTTTTAGACAAAGGGAGACTTTGCACTGAGCACAACACTGCTTTTCTTTAAGATATTATTTTTATATGACATGTGGTACATTTTGGCCAAATTCTCATGTTTTAAACTATTTTTAGATAATTGTGTATTGTACATTATTGTGTATAAGTTTTTGGGCACTCGGCTTGTGGTAGATTTTATCATGTGTGTCTTGTGAATCTTGTTGTTCTTGAAAACTCTTAGTTAATGATCTATTGTTAATATGAAGTGGACATACATGTCAAGTATTTTTAGTGTAAGCTATATTCTTAGTTGTTTTATGGCCAAGGCTAAATGTGATCCTTGTCTTGGTAAGTTCTTAAGTGGGACACATTGAGCTTGGAAATGAGTGGCATAAGATTATTTATAGGTATTTCTTAGGTGAAAAGGGCACAATTTACTTGTAATAGGTTCAATTGCTCAAGTTATTGTAGCTAAAGCAGGCCAATGTCACATGAACTGCAATAGCTAAGGACTTGATTGGGTTCCCACGTCATGAAAACATTTAAGGCTAGTTTCGAGGGTGTGAGTGCCAAGGCATGCTAAGGAATGCTAACATGTGTCAGATAGTGTGAAGGCGTGTCGAATATGTTAATATGTGCCAAGTTCTAAGGCATGCCAAGATGTGCAAGGGAGTCATAATATGGGTTAGGGATTGTCAAGGCAACAAAAAGGAGAATTAAGTTAAACAACAAGGAAATAAACACATAAGAGGGTTAATAAGTCATCAATTTACCTTTTCCAAGAGGGTCATGTTAGGCACACCAACACTACATGCCAATAGGTGCCAAGTGCCAAGTGTTAATGCATTCTAAATTCCAAATATTCTTCTGTTACTCCTCATCAACTTTCCAATATTTGATCTCAAATAACTTTAATATTAAAAAATTCAAAAGCATACCAAGGCATCTCAATGAATGCTAGACATGCTAAGACTTGCCAAGTTCCAACACATGCCAAGTGCCAATGTGTGTTAGGGAGTGATACACATGTTATGAAGTGGAAGGGCATATCAAAGAGTGCTAAGATGTTCCAAAGAGTGCTAATGCATGCTGAGGAGTGTTAGGGAGTACTAGAGAAACATAAGGGAGAACTAGGTCAAAATGCATGTAAGTGAATGAATATGAGGGTGTGTAAGGGAGGTTCAACGAGTGTTAGATGGCATGCCAAGGAGGGAGAAAAAAAGGTATGTTAAGCATTAGTAAGGCATGCTAGGGAATAACAGGGCATTTTAATAAGTGTTAGAGTGTATTAGGGAGTTCCGATGTGTGTTAAGATGTGCCAAATAGTGCCAAGGCATGGTAATATATTACAGATGCTATGGCATGCTAGGATGTGCAGGGTCTCAGGGTATGCTAATATGTGTCAAGGAGTGTGAAGGAAACATAAGGAAGAACCAAGATAAAATGCAAGGAAATGAGCACATAAGAGGGTCAACAAGTCAGGACTTTATCTTTTTCAAAAGGGGCATGCTAGGCACACTAATAATAGGTTCCAATACATTCCAAGTGCTAATGTATATTAATGTCTAGCAAAGTGATCCAGGGCATGCGAGGGACTACAGGGCATTCCAACACATGTTAGGAGAGTTTTATTCTATGTCAGGGCCTACCAAAATGTTCTTCAGTGTTCTAGTTATGGCAATATGTTCTACATACAAAGATGTTCCAAGACATGTGAGGTGCCAAGGAATGTTAGTGTGCGCCAAAAAATGTTAAGATGTGCCAAGAGTGTTGAGGAGTGTTAGGTATCTCTCATTAATATAATTTATAGAGCTTGATTATGTATTAAATAATATAGTTCTTGCACACACTAGTGGAACTTTATCTAAAGGGGATTTTTTAAATAATAAACCTAATAGAGATGAATCATGTGTTGACTCATAGGAAAATTATATTCTCATTACTTGAGGGAAATGAAACACATTAATTACTTCTTAATAAATTGACTAAATCTAACCACTATGGCCTTAGACACATAATGAAAAATACTCCACAGTAATGGTCTTAAATCATTATCTTTTGAAAAAAAATATAGTGGCATGCACATTGCGTCATCGAAAACTCATTGGAATGATCAACGAGGATGAACATCTTTTGACCATCACCAAATGTAACCAAAAATAGAATTGTTGAGGGTCAATAAAATATCATTACTGGAAGTGTCACCAAAGAGAGAATTAGTGACGGGCCTTTAACAACCCTCACCAAAAGTGTCACTAAAAATGGATTTGGTGACAAACCTTAAAGGACCATCACTATATGCACTTACAACAATGCTTTTTTAAGGACCGTCACCATATGCGACATTGGTCATGGACCTTAAAGGCCCATCACAGACATGACCCTCACCAATGACTTTTTTTTGTTGTAGTGATGATTGTCTTGTATCGCTACAAGATTGAATCCAAGAGCATTACACAGGCTTAGAAAGTTATATGAAGGTGAGAAAATATGGTCAAAGGTTGGAGAAGGGTATGGGAGTCGTTCCTAAGCTTCCTACTCATTAGAAGCCCATCTTTCATAAGGGGGAAAATGCAAACAATATCCTCTAAAAATTTTGTAATGTAATTTCTATGTTTAGACTGTGAAGAAGGATGAATGAAAATGGGAGGGTGATAATGGTAGGGTTGCAAATGATAATGATGGTTATTTTCCCTATAAGTTGGTAGTATCACCTGCACACAATAGGGTCATTCAACTAGCAAAACATTCAAACTCTAAGGAATGTCAAAAATATTAATTGCAGAGAATTAAATTGTAAAGGAAAATATGAGTTGAATTTTAAAAAAGATCTAACTATTGCATTAAGAGAGAAACTATATTTTTATGCTTTCCATTACAAATTCTACAACCAAACTTTCCAATAGTAGTGATTGACAAATCTATAAAGGCAAATTTTTCACATAAGAGAATCTGGTAAAGGAAACATTGTTAAACTAAGTGTAGAAGAGAAAATGTACAACACAAATGTACAAGGGAGAGAGACAATAGTGCATGGGTTGCGAGCTAACCTAATGTAACTCGTACCTCTAGAACACACTCGTATTAAAGGCAACAAAATGGTTTTCTTTGATCTAAAAAAGTATTCAAATACATGATATGGGAATTGAAATGACAAGTAACAAGCTCCTGTATCTAACAGTCATTATGCTCCTCCAAAAATTCAAATCCTAATATGCTCTTGAAATCCTTTATTTACAGAAAATGAGTGATGGAACAACCTCGTTGGAAGGAGGGTTTCTTGCCTCCAAAATTCCTATAAAAGTGGATCTAGTCTCTTGAGATCCTCACAGCCACTAGGTGTAGTAATTTCCCAATATCCAGTTGATTTGTTGGTGAGTTAATGTAGAGAATGATCCTCCTACATTTCCTCCAACTGGTATCCAAAGTACTTATGCACAATACATAATTTTTTTCTTTCACATTTAACATGTTAGGCCACATGATATGATAAATATTCCTTAATCTCCCTAAAGAACACATTATAGTCCAAAAAGGTATCATCAAATGTAAAGAGATAGGTAAATGTATGTTCAAGGATGACTAGATGGGCCTTGATTTATACCTACTTAGGAGGCCCATAAATGTGGAGGAAACCTTACTATCATTTTTTTGTGGAGGTCTTGTGATTGCCTCTTTGATATATGTGTTAGCTATAATATCATAAGGATCTTACATGATCCTAGGTTGGCTGTAGGAGGTCTATGTGATTTTTATTGAAAGACACGTCTCTCATTATTATTTTACTTTGTATCTAAACTGAACATTTGATGAATACCTAAGGAATAAGATTTAATTATTGAATTTCCCCCTTGTGGGTTTTTTCCCTAGTCTCCAACCAAAATCCCGGTGTCTCTATTTTTTCTGTTTTTCTTCTATTGTTCCTTATTGTTTCACTGCATTGTTGATGTTCTTGTTCTCTCTATATAGTTTCTTTTGATGATATGAGGTGAATGTAATGTGTACTTTGTTGATTTTTTTTAAAAATGTTATTATCTATAATAGAGAACAATCTAGCCCTAAAATTAACAATCAAAAGCATTGTAGTGTGAAAATCCCTTCAATCCACTAATGGGGCATATGTTATTCATGGAATATAGAAGGCGAAAGGTGAGGGAGAAAAGTGAAGATACAAATACCATGAGAGACATAAGTCTCCTAGAATTTTCAAGAAAAGATGTTGGAACTAAGAAAAGGTTGGCATTTAAGAAGACACTGCAAGGTAATGAAAAATATGAATAAGATGGAAAAGAATGATATAGATGACGATTTTGAAAAATCTTGTTAGGAGAATGGTGGAGATATTTTGTTGAAACTTTGATAATCCATGCAAGTCAATGTGTGTGGTTGATAAAATTTGAAGGTTCCTTCCATATGGCTTCCCATTGGCATTGATTTTCAATCTATGAGACTTATGGTGGTTGGATGGTATATGTCAATTATGACTCTCTTTTTAGCATAGTTGGTTAAGATAGAGCCTTCATAAAATTCCATGATGATAGAATGAACATGAGCAATGTAGTTTTGCACATTCTAGGTTCATCACAAAACTTATTTTCAATAAGAACATTTAATCATGTAAATGTGTTAGTTGTTTTCAATGGAAAAGGGTATAAGGTGGACAAAAAAAAATTGTTTCTTGCTAAAGGTGTTTACGTGGGAAATTTATTCTAGCTTGATGTTTGCACCATTTAGTGTAATTGTTCTTCAATTTCTCTAATAGAGAGATTTGTAGGATCTACATCTTCACAATTTGAATCTCTATGTACTTATGATAGTCATGCTTTCTAAGTATCTAAACATATATCGCTTGATAAAGAAACCTATTTACAAAGAAGTAAATAATATGGTATGAAATATTGAGACATAAAGGTCAGAAACATTTATGAGTATTATAAAACAAAAATCTTGTGGATGGATTGAATAATTATTCTCTTGAGTTTAGTTATTGTGAGAATTGCATATATATAAAACAAAATCATGTTCAATTTTATTCTAGTTCTCGCAAATCTCATTAGATGTTGTACTTAATTCATTTTGATGTATTTGGTCCAATTAAAGTTACTTTGATTTATAAGGATTTGCATTATATGTCGATCATTTTTTATTACTCTAGGACAAGTATGTCTTTTTCAAACCAAATCTATTTTTTTTAGTTGGTTCAAGGAGTTTAAATATCTCTTGGAAAGTTAAAGTAGTAGTAAGATTACGGATTGAGGAATAATAATGTTGGTGACTATTATAAGAAAATTCCATCCATTGATATGAATCCCACTTACTCAATAGTAAAGCCAGTTATAAATTGTTTCATAGGTTGACACAAGGAAGAGGCTACCCACATATCGGAAGAAGTAGAGGCAAGAGACTTGATGGAAAGCTTTCTGAGGACCACCAAACTTCGATACTGTCCTCCATCAACTACTAGGATGGTTGAAATAGTTGGGAAGTGATTTTTGTGTGCAAAGGATATAAAAAGGAGCTTGTTGATTTTTGTACGAACAAAATAAAAAATGAAAACAACAAGTTTCTCACTCCCTGGATTTGTAAAAATGATCTAAAATGGTTCCAATAGAAAATTTAGGTGTAAAAAAGTCATGTACTTGATGGTTCATGAAAACATAACAAAATTAATAGTTAATACAACTTTTCAAAATAGAAAATATACCATTTAATATTACTAGAAAATGAGAAGAAAAAAATTGTTGGTGTCTAGAATTGCTTGAAAACATGCCCAACATTGATTGGATTGGCTTGAAAAGTGGGTTGACTAAGTTTAAAAGAGGGTTGTGTACACAATTTTGGGTGTAAAACTTAATTCCAGCCGTTTAATAAGATACTACCATTATGGAAAAATATGTTATTGATTTGTAAATAAATTTTGCTAATATGTTGGTGCCACCCATGAAATGTTTAAGTACTTTAACTATATTTTATTTTTATATTTTTATTTAGTTAATAAATAAGTAAGGATACCACTCCATTTTTATCCAATAACTATTATGCCTGGTGTAAAACGTTGGGTTCTTAGACACAACTTGGTTAGAATAATGAGTTCCCATGCAGTTTAGTAAATGAGGCATTAATTAAGCCAGACATCCTTTAATGCACATATTTTCCACATAAATGTGGTTCTATAAGAATCAAAAGATTAAAGGGTTGTTCATTGTATCTTGAGAAGCCATCTAAAAGTGAGTGAAAGTGAGTGATATCATTTGGGCACCAAAAACATGTTGGAGAATCCCTTAATCATCAGCAAGGGACTTGATGGCAAGATTTCTTAAGACAACTCAACTTTGATATGGTCCTCCATCAACTAATACAATGGTTGAAATAGTTGGGAAGTGATATTTGAGTTCAAGGGGCATAAAAACGAACTTGTTGATTTTTGTACCAACAAAATAAAATAAGAAAACAACCGGTTTCTCATTCCATGGATTTGTAAAAAATGAACTAAGCTAGCTTCCATGAAAACTTGAGTTGTAAAACAATTATCTAGTTGATGGTTTATGAAAATGCAATTTGAGAATTAAAACAAGGAGAGCTGCGGGGTAGCTAGTCCCTGCCCTGTCAATAGTAGGCTAATTTCTTTGCAGCTTTGAGCTTGAACATGTTTCATCTCTTGTTCTTGTTCACGACCCAGCTACTATTGAATCAGCGTAACGAGATGTCGATGAGGGTATAATAGAGAAAAGAATTAGCTTTGGTTCAAAGACCCAGCTACTATTGAATCAGCGTAAGGAGAAAGAATTAGCTTTGGTTCAGAGCTTGAATCAAAATATCCTTCAGTCACCCCAGGCGAGGAGTTCGGCTAAGCCGGAAAGATAGATTGTGTTTAGCCTCTTCAAGTCAGTAGCAAAGGAAGTGGCAGCAATGCTTTATGCTTTTAGGTCTAGAGAGTAACAACATCCATATGCTATTCTCATGAAGCCTCCCAGCATCAGATTCAATAGCAGTTGAGTAAGATGCAAAGGTAGATGGAACCAAAGCAAGTTAGAGCGGAGCGAGTTCCAATTGCAATTGACAAAATTCGTAGTTGAAACCCGTTGTTTTCCTGTCGAAGAGCTCTATCGCACTGGAAAAGATGCAGCTGCATCTCGAACTGCATCCGCCTCTGCGAGATCATTTACTGATTCAAGGTCCACTTGACCTTTACCTATTGCTTCTAGATTGGATCTGTTGCTGGCTCTCCGAGCTGCTACTAGTGTAGACCAGCTTAATGACAGAAACAAGAATCACAATTCCCACAGCTATGACGATGTCGTAGCCCAGCCCAGCCCTGCTCATGCTAGAAGGTGTCGAGGTCGAAAGCTAACTGAAAGCTAACAGACAAGTTATGTACAGTGAAATTAATGCTCTCATATAGTTAATGTGCGGAAAATACATTTAGTATCATTTTAAACGTTAATAAAATTGGAGGTATCATCTTATCTCCTATCAATGGAATCACTATAATGGGTTCTTTTAAACTCTTCTCAAAAGCCCATAAGATAATCACTGAAAAGTCGATATAAGATAATCAATGAAGGCATGATGTAATAACTGAATCGTTAAGACACGCATCATTTTAGAAACATGCATCCGTAGAAACAGACATCATCGTGAAAACATGGATAAAGACTGAGCCGTTATCACATATGTATGGACCTGCATCATACGCAAAATGGAAGATATAGTTTTCCATGCTATAATAAGCATACAAGAAAGACCTGTCTCGCCAGAACTAACCGGATCAGACCTGTCTCGCCAGAACTAACCGGATCATAATAAGAAGACAAGGAAATATAGGCCTAGGGCATCCTAGTAGTGCCATACCCACTTATCTGCCTCTGTTGGCTGATTCATACATCAATCCAAGTTGTAGCATTCATTAAAAATATTCGAGGTCACATACCTAAATAGATTACCCACTGCCTACTCAGCAAAATATGATAGAATGAAGAGCCCCGTACAGACAAATGAGTCGAATATTGATAAACATTTGTTGTATGTTTCTAATATACTTGAGATTGGGCTTCTTGCTAGTGTCCAAATGTGGGTAGTGTTCGGTGAAATGTCAAAATTATACCTCATGCAATGACTATTCTATGGTTGAAAATTTTGAATCGCCGTTAATAAATACGACTCCCCATATCATGTCTTAAAACCATAATGCAATGTATATTTCATACCTTGTCTCACCGTATATAATCATTGCCGATGAGTTTGGCAGATATACGAATCTCTGTAGCTGCACTTAGCACTTCGCTCTGGTGCAACCATATACCACATATGGTATAACAAATACCCGACGGTGACAAGACCTCATGGCATCGGATATGATATGGTCATAACCATAGGATAAACATAAGATCAATTGAACCGAAAGATGATATCGTTGGGTTCCGCGTGGCATATATTTGATAAATTTTCCATATGCATTATGAGCGAAGTCCGATGGTGCGTCATCCATGATTGGATACGATGGTTATAATAAATGTAACCTTGGCATATGAGCACATGAACTCCGGAAGTTATGTAACTCCGCTCGGCGGTGTGGTAAACATTGATGGTGGAATATTACTGAGACCAATGGCATATATCAAATATAACCAAAGTTTGACATAGCTCCTCATGGAATCTTCGTGATATACGATTTGACTTTGGAATATGACATTGTCATAAGATTTCTCCACGCCGAGTTTGGTGGAGACTCCCACGATATTTGGAGCACTGCTAACCAACTTTGGAATTCCAATAAAATAAAGGGCCTGTTTTATCTCTACGAAGCCATCCATCCAAAGGAGGAAATTCGCTTCTTCTCCCAGGTAGTCTGGATACATTGGCTAAAACTTTATGTCCTCAATTAGGTCCTAAAGGCTCCATCTCGCATGACGAGGTGCAAGTGTCGAATCTTCAGACTCTTAGACCACAATTGGTACCTTATCTTGAGCAGGATATTCGTCTGTTAGGTGGGGTTATGCTAAAAGCTCAGGATATTTATTGGACTCAGTTCAAAATAAATATCACTACTTGCTTGACATTGTCAAGGCTAGCTCTTAGAATTTTTCGTATGAGGTATTACGATCCAAAGAGTTGGCCTATCCATATACCAAGTTGGAATGAAGACACATTTATTCAGCGCGGGTATTATGGTGGCCGTGCCGATCTGTCTTTGCCCAACGTGTTGTAGCCAGATATGAGTTCTTAGTGAAGGCGAAGAAACGAGCTTGGTAAATCGTTTCGTGGCGAAGAAACATGCATAATACCCGACGCGTCTCAAATTATCATGTTTTTCCAAAGCATAACACCTGTGCATGCACAGATAGTGTAACATGTCAAACCGGCTTTAACTCCATGATTTCTATGCCCAGGTATCAGCTTCAGTAAGGCTAATGAATTGTGCATTGCGTTGCCATTATCGCCTTCACTGTAAGTTTTCGGTCGCATTGCCATTATCGATGTCGCTGTAAGTAACCTATTCTCAGCATATCATGCAGGCTGAGGGCACAAGTATGATGTTGCGGCTGTCACTGAATGCAGGGCCATATGTTGAGAGGGATTTAGTGAATTTCGATGGAAAATAATGGTGAGCTCCTGCATGGAAAATAATTCAGGGTTTCAAGGATTTAGTGGTGCAGCACATTGAGGCAGGGTGTTAATATTAGTGCTGCGGATTAGTGTTGCGGATTTAGATTCAAATTCATTCCAGGAGGAGGGATTTAACAAAGGAGTTGTCTATAATGCGACTTTTTGGAGATTCCGGTGACGGAATCCGGCGAAGAAATGAGGTTAAATCTTGATTTTTAAGCAGTTAAAATGGTTTTTTAACTGCATATTTGGATTCAGCGCCATGAAAAGCCCCTGGGAGCCATTGATTGTGCAGAAACTAGCTATCAAACTTGGAATCCCATGAATTGCTGCCGGATTTTGACCGGAAAAATTCGCCGAAAAAGCTTTCAAAAAGTCGCGTTATAGACTACTGCTTTAACAAAGGTCTTAAATAATCTCAGTGTATGCTGCAACTCAGTGGATCACTTCGACCTAATCGTCAGTATCTATGAGAGACCATCTCCATTACAAAAAATACCGAAATTTTAATTGCCACAAAGATGTCGAGTCAGGGGGGAAGCATGAAGGTGACTGCCATCAATGGCGTGAAGATGTATTCTGTGTTCGGGCAGCATTCGTTTCCCACATGGCTTACGCCTACGAAATTGAAATATCTGCGCAACGACAGTGGTCAGTCTACTCTGCTCTTTATTTTAAAATTATTTAAATAGGTTGCCTTGGGTTGTTTTCAATTTGTTCTAGTGCCACTTTTCGATGATTTTTTATCGAGTAGTTAGGCATAGAATAATTATGTTGCTGTCCCATATACGTTAGCAATACCCGATAGATTGCCAGACACGATTGTGAATACTTCAGAGATTTGTGCATGCATTTGTCATTTTACAGAGCAGATTCTCGCTCTGTTTTGTGCGACAGACTCTTAGTTGCTGTCAAAGTACTTTTTTAATACATTTCTGTTTAGTTACCTCCCTCTGAATGAGGGTCTAAGATCTCTCTAAATTATCTATACACTTTCTATTCTTTAAGAATTGAATTTTGCTGGGGTTATGCGAGTAGGTAAGGAATGCAGGTAGTAAAGGGAAAATGTATATTATCTACCTCATTTTCAAAGTATAGTAATGTCTACAATTACTCTCCCTATCGGCTTTAATGCCCTTAATCCAAGACGTGAGGAACACCAATTCGGGAGCAGGTTCAATCCAAAGGGGTCTGTGACCAACATCAGTTCTGAGGTGGCTCTGTGCGGAGTGCCACCAAAGCTGTGTAAGGTTTGAGCAACTTCTTGACAAGTTGAATTACTAATTTCCAGAATTAAGAAATCGTTGTTTAAATTAATTTCATAACTTCAGGCAAGAAAAAATTGGAACTTTATTCATAACCATTATTTCTGAGAAATTTCTTGATAGCATGAATTTGGAACTCTATTCAATAACCATTATTTCTCAGAAATTTCTTGACAGCATGAATTACTTATTTCCAAAATTATATACTGCCAAAACTAATAAATTGTTGTTTAAATTAATTTTAGAATTTTAACTCTATGCGCAAATGGTTCGGGTCATCCTTCACGGCTTTGCTTCAGGGTTCTTATGTGAAATGAATGCAACTGAACACAGCGTACTAAAAAGAGAACTGAATAAGTGGTAACTCATGTGCAACATGAATGGCGTAAAAGCCCCTAAGTTACCTGCTATCAAAAATTGAAGAAGTCTTACCGCACTTGAAGGTCACTGATGCCACTACTTCCACGGGACTTACAAGTCGGACAAGTCGTTTTCTGGCTTCAAAGTTCGGTAATGGTGCTTCAAATATATGGCAGTGGAGTCTGAACAAGGCGGTGCCTAAAATAACTCCTGGCAGAACACCTGCACCAGTTTGCATAGACACTACACCACTTCATGCACAACAGTTGCCAACAACTACCAACCCCACCTGCAAACAAAATACGCCATAAGTTCGCCATACGTTTTCTTAACATTAAATGTTGGAGATTAATGCTAAGGCGAAGATAGCATTACTTCATCAAGCTTTCAAATTGTTCTAATTACTTGTACTTCTCCCCATTGTTTCCTAACTTTTGAGCATGTATACCTCGTTTTGAGGCCAAATAAGATGAAGATTTTTTTGATTGGTTAAAAGCATAGGAAAATATAAAATATTGTATTGGTTCATGTGACATGTCAAGAAACTCTATTTTAAGTTAAAATAGGTTTATTGATTATCGTGTCGAACTAATGCTATCGACTCAAATCGATTACTATAGTCCCTGCCAGCCCGGAGGGGCAGGGACTAATAACATTAGAAAATGGAAAATATGTCGTTTAATGTGACTAGAAATTAGGAAAAATAATGGCTTGAAAACATATCCAAAATTGATTGGAATTTCTTGAAAAGTGGTTTTTAGTAAGTTTAAAGGAGGGTTGTGTATAAATATACATGCATGTTAGACAAATTGGATAGTTCCACATAAGTCAAATACTTCGAAGCAATTGCTTGCAAAAGCATATTAAAGATTATTAAATTGGTGCATTACATGGTTAAATATGGAAACAATGCACAACACCACCAATCTTGACATCAATTTTGATATGCGGAAATATAGTAGTGCAAACGAATTTTTTTACATAAAATATTCTCTCAATTGATTATTAATAAATTATTTTTTATTATTTTTAAATAAAGATCATGAACCAATCAAATATTACATTATGGATCAATATAGTCATTAGTATGGAGGAGAATATCAGTTTTTTTATCACTCAATGTCTAGTGACTATTGGATAGTATAGCTATAAATGCATATTGATGTATACTAAGGAAAAACACTAAAGAAAGAAATTTATGTATAGATACATTAGACCAAATTGACCTTAACTAGCGTCTAAGTGTCTAAATATGATGTAACACTTTATGATTAAAGTGATTTTTTTTTAACAATGTGTCTATCCTGATTTTCTTCCATATTCCATTATCCAATTTGAAGAATATATTATTATACATAGAAAATAAAGTTTTAAGTGGATCAAGCAAAGTTTTATCTTATTGATCAATTTTGTACTCTAGGGTTCATAGCTAGTTTGGATCGGTAGATTATTTGTTCTCTTCCCCACCTAGCTTTAATTCTCATTAGGGACTTGTTAGCCATTGTGATAGGAAGAGAAGGGTAAGGTCCCTTTTTAAGTATAAGATCCACTTCTATATGTTTTAGACATCTGATCCCTTGATAAGTTACAATTGTTTGATATATTTCGTTTTCACTCCCACAAGTCACTAATTCCGATGGTGAAAATTTCATTCAGCCAAGATGCTCGATGCTCCGATGGTGAAGACAAATAAAAAATAAAAAATAAACTAAAAATAAATTAAATAAA
>APFE030377659.1:0-63660 GCA_000404065.3 Pinus taeda | reverse complement strand
AATGGTGGGCTTGCTATTTTGTTGGATTGATCCTATCTTATCTACAAGCTAGAGCTTTATGGCCATACTTCCCACACTTGAAATAATAATTATCTAACAAACTTTTTTTTCTTGCAAAAAAAATTACATTCTCTAGCATGATAACCAAAATGATTGCAAGAAAAACAATACCCATAAAATAAATTTGGATACCTTGTGTTTTGATTTTTTGGACCATGAACACTTGGTTTCTTCCTTATCTTTATGAATTGTTTCATGTTTTCATTATGATCTTTTCTTTTCTTCTATTGATAATATATTTTCTTCTTTGGCTTCTTTTGATGATTTTACTTACTAGATCCTTGATTTACTTTATAGGTGCTGGAATTTTGACTGTGTACTACTTGACTATCATCCACTTTATCCTTTTATTTCACGAGGCATGATGCTTCTTCAAAGCCCAATCTAGTTTCAATAAGTGGAGATCTTTGACTGATGAGGTTTCATCCAAAATTTTGGCGTTTTTCTCCAACTTTCGATACTAAGATAGTTGATTATTTGCATTTTCAAGCTGATATCTCAAAGAGGATAATTTATTTTCTAGACTTGCACAAAAAAATTCCCAACCTTGTAATTGATTTGACAAATTCTCATTTTCCTTGATGACTTCCTCATGCTGAATTTTTAGATCAAATTTTTGCATGTCAATACTCTCATGGCTACTGTCATTATCTTCCTAAGATAAAATTGGTTATTCTACTGCTATGAACGTGGAAACATTTTCATCAATCTCTTTTCCATACAAACTTGCAGCTTGCCATGATTTCTTTTCATAGTTTCACTGTCCCACTTTTGCTACATCATGATTTGGCAATCCCTTCAAAATGGTCTTCTTCTCTTCCTCATTAAACTCACCTTGTGTACCATATTCAATTGAGAGAAAAATATTCACATCTAAAGTTAAAATATATGCTTCAAATTTTACCTTCCAAAGAATGTAATTAGATCCATGTACAAAATAAAATTCATCTTCTCCAAATCCTCCCTAGTTACCCATGATTTACCTTCCAATGATGAAGCTTCTCTAGAAGGAGTGGTGCCCTGATACTAATTTTTGGAACAAGGACCACTACTTCGAGGGTTGGAGGGGTGGAGTGAATCAGTAGTGATAACAATTTTAGAATAATCAATTTTTTTCTCCAATATATTAATCAATTCATCTCTTAACAAATATGCATTAGATATGAACATGCAACTCAACTAGAATTAACACATGAGAGCCATAATCACAAGAAAAAAACATGCACAATGAAACATAATCATCACATCACATAGGAACATAAGATCTCTAGTGGAAAACCCCCCTCTGGTGAAAAAAACCTCACTACTATTGTATTGCTCAATATATTTTATTATCTGTTAAGAAAATCATTACATAGACAATACAATATGGAAACTATTTAAAAGGAATTATGGTCTCCATCTACAACTCCAAAGACACCCATATCATCAACAAGCCTTGCAAAACATCCATTGGACTTATGGATGAAATTGTTCTCAATCCTTTTTTTGTTGAAGGACCCACCCCACTTCTCTATGTGCTTCCCCTTTTAGGCATTTTAAAACTGGAACACTTGAGCTGCTCAACATGAACATCGTAACAACAATATTTTCATGGATCATAATCAATTTAACACAAAACATCAAAGAATGAATCATCTCAAATCATAGCACTTTCTCATCATCCTCAAATCACATGGCCTCAATACATTTTATGTCAATAAAATAGATGCAAAAAATCAATGATGAAATACATCACTTCCATATGAAAACATGAGACACTACTGCAACCAATCTATCGCAATAATATAAACTCAAACAATATTTCTTCCCCTACAATTACAAACGCATTAGCAAAATCTTTTATAGCCCGGTCACATAAGAATAGTCTTTAGCCATGCATATTTTTGTCTCAGCGACAACTATACCTCCATGGACATTCTGCTTCAATGAATTGACACTCCTCACTAGTGGCTCTCTAACACACTATGACACTTTCTCACACAATAGAAACCACCAAATGAGCAACCTTTATCCACATATTTGTAATTTCTGAAGACGATTAAATCAATTAATTCCAATCTTGTAGTGGAGCTCTGTTCATATGTTGGAATTGGTTCTGTTCATTGCTTATTTACTCAATGAAGCTACTAACTTCATTTACTAATGAGTATTGTCTTTTAATCATCATCTAGAAGAACCATAACCTTTTTTTGACCTTTACATGAAGAGTCCAGAACAAGACACACCAGAAAAACATATAAACACCTGATGAGTATGAGGAATGTGGAGAAAGTCCTGTGAAAAACTTTAGTCACTCCCACAACACTAGCTCCATGTGACCGAAACTCTTCATTCACTCCCATAGGCCTGCAAGCTAGCGACTTGAACTTTTCAGCCACTCCCACAGGCTTGGCTCCATGAGATTGTGGCAGAGGATTACTAAAAATAAATTTTCTTTGCTCAAAACCTGCTCATACTTGTTCCACTCATTCATCATCATCAATAATTCCCCAAGAAGCCATTTTAGCCTCTTCAAAACTCCTTCAAACCATTGTACGAACTCTATCATCATCACATGTCAAATTAGGTTTACTTGAATGCCATCCATGAGTTTCTCAAATGCTCAAGCCATCAAACTTCACCACAACTACTCCAACATATGCAACCATCAATGATAGACCCTCGAACTAATCATACAATCTCAAACCCATCTATACATACATGAAGTACCATAAACATGCTTGATAGTATCTAATATTGTCAACTAGGTGTACCAACTCCACATCTTGCCAAGCGATCCACACATAATCCAACAACCTGCACTAAACATATGGGCCATCAAACATTTCTATAACATCATTATAATTAGTATGCATCTCCATAACCTGTCAAACATCCTCCAATATTTTCTACTACGTTGACATCAATTCCAACCGAGAAACTGATACATAATGCCAACATATAGCAGGTATAACATCTTAGATCTAGATACTGTTTGGATGATTTGTTCCATAGATGGCACATGGTAGTTATCTTTGTCTTATTCTTCATTTAAATTATAAAAATAAACACACAATCTGATTTCACTAGGATTATTTCTCACAGGGAAAAAATTCAAAACCCAAGTTCAATGTCTGACTTTAAAAACGATTTGAGCATCCAACAACTTTCTCAATTGATTTTGAATTACAGGTAACAATGTTGGATGAAATTTCCTTAGCTTCTACTGAAATGGTTGTTTGTCCCTTCTTTAATGGAATTATGTGCTGGATAATCCAAGTTTCATATCTTTTACAGATCATCATAAGTCCATGCAAACACATCTCAGTACTACCTGTAAAGATAGATAAATTCTTGTCATTCTTGTGGAGAGCAGCACATACCAAGGTTAACATATTTTAGATCCTCTTGAGTTTCTAAGTTGACTTGTTCATGACATAACTTCGAGCTCTGAGTCTTAGTATTGATCGGCCCTCTGAAGTGATTTTGCAGGTTGTACATTTTTTCAAGAGACACTACACCTTTAGGTGTAATGTTTGCTTTCGTGGTATCACCAACTTCCTAAAAAAATCTATTGTGGTCATCTTCATCAATGTTTTCATCATTGAAAACATTTGTATTAGCCATAAACTATAGTATCAATTGGTAGTCATTGAAAACACAAAACAAATTCATGTTATTAGGCACATATGGTTTATATATAATCTCTATAGAAAAACCATTCTTCAAATGTGACATCCTAGCAACTACATTGGCTAATGTGTCTATAATGACATTCCTCATTCTTGGAACATAAATAATATTGAAATATTTGAAATGATTAATCAAATTCCATACATCATATTGGTAGTTTTTCAGGTTTGGTGAAACACAATGGATAGTATTTCCTACCTGGTGAGTCACCACTTCGAAACCACCAATTACCTTGAGCCTTTCTACCTTCATGTCAATAAATTTCTTTAGACCAAAGATCGGTTGTTCAAATTTAATAGTGTTTTTTGTGCACTCAAACTCTTTAAGAAGTTGAGAGGATATGCTTCCTATTATGAGGGTATAAAATAATGCAACTTGCTATAGAACCGTCATGAGTTTTCGATACATCAAAGTAGAAAGTCCAAATAGTATCAACTACTAAACTAGTTCCTACATCATTAAGACTATGTACATCTATATTACAATTTTCATAAGCATCAGTTGGAGGATAAGGAAAGATCTCCAACTGTGTGTTTGGTTGAACGGGTGATGGTTGTTCTTGATAACACCCATGATCAATTTCCAAAAATCAATTCCCAAAGATCATGTTTGCAAATCTGACAACTTCATTATGACCTTCAAGAGGTGTCCTAATATGTTTCATGTAAGTTTTTGACTCTACCTAAATCTAGTTTCCTTCCCTTATATGGAAGCCATAGATGTGACCAGCCTATTGCAAAATACCCTTGTAATTTTTTAGACTGGACTCTACTCGAAAGTATGCCATAGGTTTCATGGATATGCACAATCACAATGTTTATACGTTGGTTTATTCTATTATCTTTTAACGAATGAATAAAAACATATTTGAGTCCACTAATGGCCTAGACAAGTGTCCTGTCCAGTTGGATGATTTGTACATCTTTTCTATCCCATTTGGCATTAATTTTATTATAAATTGATAATGGAATTATGTTTGTAGACACATTATAATAGCCAAACAATTGTGGACATTGTAAATAAATATTTCAAAGGTTAACAAAAATGGAGGGCAAAGATTATTACTATCTAAGTTTAAACCCCTAACAACAATTTTGATAGGTCCAGAAGGTTTACCTAACATCGCTTGAGAGGTAGAATCTTTTTCAACTATGGGAGGTTGGGAAGAGAATGTCAAGACAAGAAATTCACATTGGATTACTATTCGTGCAAACTCAAAAATGGAAATATTGGCACGAGCTCTTTTCATATCATCAACAATGTTATAATCAATGACTTCATCCTTAGGAAGCAATGTTGAAGTGTCTAGAGGTGTGTCTTTTCTTGAAAATTCCAAAATATTGTCTTACTTTTATTGCTAGTGGAAGCAATCCTAGAAGAAATAACACTTCCAAAATTATTATGTGTGTTTTGAGAAGGATTTATTAGTCGTGTGATTTTCCTCAATAGTTTGTTCCTTAGCTCTTGTTTTTTTGTCTCTTTTTCAGAAACTACCCCTTTAATCCTCAAACTCAAATTATAACAATCCATTTGTTGCTAAGGATGGGCTTGAATTTTGGGTGGTTCTTCAACACTCTTATTCTTTGTATTAAGAAGAAAATCAAAAGTATTGATGGACTATTTAATAAACGTACTTTAGTCGTGGCTAGCTCATTTTTTTCATCTTCTTGTTCAGACTAATCTTTAGCTGCTACATCATCGATGATATGGGTTTTCATGGAAATCATTTTGTGGTTCCATTATGTGCAAGTTTTCTCTAAATTCCATTCTTGATGGAATGTACAATAGTTGTCCATGTCCATACTTTCAATATTCATCACAGTATTGGAACATTGGGAAGATTTAGTTGGATGGTTAGTGTTGTTCCTTCCGTAGAAGGAAATATTTGGGGGCTTGTTACTGGTTTAAATCTTTCTTTACCCTCTCTTTCATTCTGATATCTCATTGGTAAGAGACTTAATAGTTTTGTTCAAGCTTTCAATATTTATAGATTCTTTCTGTTTAAATTTACTTGAAGTAGCATAAGACTTCTTGCCAGTGTCCTTGTATTCTTTAGATTTTTCATCACCAACGATAGCTCCAATGGAATGCAAGTCCTTCTCTACTATAATAGCTTCTGCAAAACTTAAAACTAAAGTCTCCTTTGCATCTCTCTTTACAAACACAAAAATGTTAGTTGGGAAGGAAGATGTATAATAATCCAAAGTAATAGAATCATGGGGTTCTGTGTTTGGAGAAAAATTATTCAATATCCAGTTGAAACTTTAATTAAAATCTTTAACTTTCTCTTTCTCCCCCATTTTCAAGTTTCCATGTTCTTTCAATAACACGGTGGGAGTCTTATCATCAACAAACATTTTCAAGAATAACTTCTTAAACTCACTCCAACTGTGAATTGAATTGACTGAAAGACTATGATACCACATAGATGCTCTAGCTTCTAAAGTAAATTGAAAGAGTTTACAGGAAACATCATCAAAGCGTACCTCTAACATATGTAGGTGTAAGTAGAAGGTATCTGTAACAACCGTAGTGAAAATTACATGTAATAAAAGTTAAAAAATAATAACCACGGTCGATGGGATACTTATTCCAAGATGAATGTTGGGAAAGGCATCTTAGGGGGTGTTCATTTGTTTGTTTATAGCTAAAAATTTATAAAAGGCAATGGTTAAGGATTTGGAAATGAAAAATGGTATTTTTTGGCACATTCATTTATGAAAATAATGGAAATTAGGAGAAAAAGGAGGTGAAAGGTCACAGGGTGCATGCAAGGAGGAAATTGAAGGAAAACAATGGAAAATGAAGAAAATAAAGGTGTCATTCATAAAAAGGCTTCTGAGGATCCGTTGGTAACCTTTTGTCAGTTGATTTTTGCTCTCTCATTATTCTCTCTCTCTCTCTCTCTCATACTCTTGGACACTTAGAGTTTCTTGGAGAATTTTGGCATTGGAGCAGGAAAGGCAAAGAAGGCAAGACGAAGCCAATATCAAGCAAGGAAAGGCAGGATGAAGTAGCTACAACAAGATTCATTGCAAGTATTGACTTACATGTGTATTTTCCTTGTTAGATTTAGTGTGCATGGTATTTCATGTGGTTATTTTATATCATGACATGTGTTTTTCTAGGAGTAATAGTGTTTTCAGCATAACCTTTCCATTTTCGGATAGCCATGGTGTGATGGGGTTCTCATGATTTGGTTGAAATGGATTGTCAAATGGATTTGAAGCTGAGTGGAGTGGATTTGAGAATGATAGAGCACATGGCCTAGTGGTCCTTGAACAAGGATTTGGATCATCGTAAAGCCACTTGCCTAGTGACCCCTAAGCCAAACTGTGGGTTGGAGTAAAGCCAAGATTGTGTTGCCTTGGTGGGACTAGGAATCCTTGCTGTTGAATGGTAGGATATACGGTAAAGCCAAGAGGTGGTTTTCTCTCTGTTGGGCCTAGTAATCCTAGGTTTGGTATATGTGGTAAACCCTGGAGAGTGGGTGTTGGTTTAGGGCCTAGTAATCCATGTTTGGATTGTGGTAAAGCCCGAGAGACAAGGAGAGATGAAAATTCCTCATAGTGTAGGTGGAGAAATCCAGTGGAATCCATGCTTGTTTGGCCTAGTGATTGGGTTGAGATCATGGTAAATCCTGTTATGATGTGTTCATTATGTTGGCCTAGTGATCTACGATGGATTACGATAAATTAGCCTCAGTATGCCCTAGTTGGTTCTTTTGGTTTGAGTCCCACATTCATACTTGGAATATGGCACAAGGGTGAATGGATGAAGAGATATTTGGCTAAACCATTCTATGGTCATGCAGAACGTGGTAGCCCTATCTCTTATTGGTTTATTGCATTCATTAAGGAGAAATTCATTCACTTAATTTCCATGTGAAAATGTATTGATTTATATATGGATTTTGATGACTGATATGTTTATGGTATTTTTGTTCCTATTATGTTGGTTATATTTACACTTTATGACAAAAACTATGTATGGATTTGCGCATGTTATTACTTGTATATGAATGGAAAATGTGTCTATGACCTAATATATGATAATGTAGCAAATGACATGAGGGAATAATGGTTCATAATGATTCTCAGATAAGTATGAGATCCCTACACTTGATTATATTATTTACACCTATAGGTTACATGTTGATGATGTGTTTGACAAAATGGCTACCATGGCTAGTAGGGGTCTCATTGTTGTCTTTCTTAGTTTATTTCTTTTGCAACATTGTTTCCTTGTATTTTTACTGATTCTAAGCTATCACTCCATTCTTGGCAATGGTCTGGGCTCTCGGCCTCAAAAAGTGGCCTAAATCTTGGGGTCACTAGCACATAAATGACAACTTTGGTCTCTAGTCCCTGATAAGAAAGCCTATGACAGTGACTTTGGATTGTTGGTCACTCCCAAAACCATAGCATGAGAGCTATTATGGCCTAAGAGATCCACAACAACAGGGAGACCCAGGGACATGTTGTTTGCGTCACTGACTTGTATCCTTAGAATTTTGTTGATGATGTTGGATGGTTTTGTGTGATGTTCCTTCAATTCCACTTCCTTAAGGTCACATAGGAGGTGAAATATGATCACAGTAGCCTCTCATCTCATGTTTACCCTAGTTGGCATGGTTACTTAGGTATATGTGGGAGGACGGTGTTACAGAGTGGCATCAGAGAATGGTTCACCCCTTGGACTAGATGGGTAGTGTGTGTTGGTCATGCATACATGTTAGTTGCATGTGTGTCTCTTACACTTGCATTCCATGTGCTTGTTGCATTGCATAATGTTGATCATGGTTGTAGTAAAGTTGTCATGAGGAACTTGATGTTGATTTTGTGGAATTCATCGTCATTTGTATATGATTGTTTACATATTATTATATGTCACTTACATGTTGATTTTATGTCGCCTACTTACATCCTTGTATGTTAGGCTACATTATTGAATATTTTTTATTACATGTATCAGTCTTGTAGGTTGATTACAAGAATTTATTGTTTATGCTCAACTACATGTGTTTATCCGTATGTGTAGTTGATTATGCATTGCTTATACATGTTGATGGTTGCATGTGGAAATGCGTATAGTGGAGTATTGGTTGTCATCATGCAAGAGGTCATGGTTTTTGAAGTTGATATGGTCATGTATTAATGACTGGACTCTAGCTAGAATGTTGTGTATATGGTTTGGTACTCATGTGTTATATGTCCATATGCAGTTATGCATGTATGGTCTTGGTTATAGTATGCATGAATATTAGATCAAACATTCCTTTTCAAGTTGAAAAATGTGCAACAAGAAATGTTAAATTTAGAATGTGCTAAAAATAGACCTCCTAAAAATAGCATGTCTAAAAATAGTAGTTTGGCTAGTGAGTTCATTGGCCACATTGGGTGAGAGGTGAAATTGCTAAAAATATCTAAAAATAGCATTTCTGGGTCCCTTCCTATTTATAGCAGTCCCTAGTCTATCTATGTAGGAAGTAAAATTAATTTTCGTCTTAACAGTAACTAGAAATATTAATTAAGTAATTCATTTGAGTTAATTAGTTAATGAAATTTGAATTTGAAGTCTTTGTGAGCATGCACATGAGTTGTCCCACTAATTTAGGAATTTATCCTTAATTTCCTCCACCGATTGAGGGAATAAGTATGAATTCTATAATGAGAGAATCAATTGACTTAGTTCTAACTAGTCAAGTCCAGTTATATTATTTTAACAAGTTGTTAAAATAATAAAATATAGTTTGTTAATGCTTGCATGCATGTGACAACTATTATTTTAGATAACTGAGGATTCACTCATGGATAATTGTTGCATGTCAGTTCTATCAGATACCCAGTTGAGATCAGATGTGGGATAGTGTACTATCAAATGCTTAACTATTTCTAGTAAGTAGTTTTTGCATGGTTGAGGAACTAGTGTTCTCAAGGAATACGTAGTTGGACCATTGGTTGTTTTTGGTATGTTGGAATTAATAGAATATGCTTTTTCTATTATTTCCTAAGAAAACTACGTAAGGACCATAGGGAAAGCCTATATAAACAGGGCTTGGGTGGTTCATGAGATATATCTTCATATCTTCATAGTTCATTGAGAACTGAATAGCTTGAGAGCTGATTATTTTTGTATTGTGAAGAGGATTTCCACTTGATTGATAATACATGGTTGGGTTTTATGCTAGTTCTTTCCCCTAGATATATCTTGTGTTATGTGTGATTATTTCTCTTGATCAGTTATGCATGTTTGTACTTGATGTTGCTCATGAATTCGATTATGCTTCCGCTTAATGTTTTGTAGAAGTAGAACAAGTATTATGCTTTAGGACATTGCATATATCAGTTTGTTCTATAGGTGAAATTTCTACACATGTATGAAAGTTAGGACATCATCGTGCCATTGGTTGTTATGATGCTAATATGTTGGCTAAGATAGAGAAGGAGATGTGGATCATCATAATTAGGTTGCACCATTTGAATTTGGGGTAAGAGAAGATCATCATACAAGTATTGTATGTTTGGCATGCAGGTAAGTAAGTTAAGGATTTTTATATGCATTAGGTTTTATGTACACATCTTTTGATGTTATGGTTACATTAATGATAGATGTTAATTGATTAGTGTAGTTACATGCACATGTATTGAATAGTCAAGAATGATGATAACTTGTGCTTGTATGCATTGCTATTGTTGTTTTATGTTAGATAACTTGATGATTAGGCTATAGGCTGTTGATGAGAATGATATATAGCTTATTATTTTTATATGCTATTAACTTGATGATTGGGGTTATTTCATTGAGATCTTGATGTTGTAATTTGGATTGGTCATATGCGTGATGGTTATGTTCATTGCATTGAAGATATTGATGGTATATGTATTGTGTTAACCTAGTTTGACCTATGTAGATGGTTATGGGTGAGATATTTAGGTATCAGACGATAGATTTTTTGTATGGTGTCGTACTAATCTAGACTAATCATAAATATGTGATTGTTATGAATGAAATAAAACTTCTTATCAGCTTATGATGTGAACATGTTAGTTAGTTATTGTTATGGATATCATGATTTATGTTTGAGTTGATATGTTGTGAAGTTGTATCGTGCTAACTTGGATTGATTTTGCGAACAAGATCGCGTCCCCTGAGATACATCAAGAGGAGGCAAGTTGGTTGAATATTTGGTGAATTACATAATATGAGTATGTGTTCAAATGATCTCGTTTCAAGATGATTGTACTAATATATAGGCATTGAGATAATTGATATGTACTTACGTGTAAGTAGGTGATAGATGTAGCATTATGTCTAATAACTATGATTTGACTATGTATTATGACATGATTGTTAGCCTTGCTAAATGTTGATTTCAAATTGATAGATATGATTGTCTTAATATTTCGAACATGTGGTTGACATGTGTGAGAAGTTGCAGCAAGTATGTTAGGTATTAGCGTGACAATGTAACACTTAATGTGTTTATATAACTAACAGTTGGGTGATGTGACAGTACATAGCAAGCCTCAATTGCAACAAAGTAAATAGGTAAAGGAAATAAATTGGGAAAGAATTCCTTTGGCTATGTTTGTAAACCGTAATTCAAAATAAATGAGTGCTTTGCATACAAGAATTCTTCTTAACCTTGATCTCATTTGACATTAGGTGGAGATATGTGCTATAGCCATGAACATGTACTTGATAGGTATATTAGCTAGTCTCTAGTTACAGTTGTATCTATCAAGGGAATTGGAGTCCATTGAGAGATGGCATGGACATGTTCAGTTACAGGGCAATGTGCTTGGCACAGCAAGAGAAGGTAACAGGTGTATTGTTATGTTTATTTATGCACTAATAGTTATGTGTTCATGACAACATGATGCGGGAAGTTGCATGGAAAGAGAGTTTGCCAAGAAATTTTGAAGAAGGCTTAGGTTGAGATAATCTTTAGAAGCACTGGACACCATGGGGATTTTAGTCATGGTGTTTGTTGTTAGTCTCATGATTTTGGTCTTTCGTTCATTGTTTTTCTTGATTGGTGACTTTGTTTATGTCTAGTATATGACCATACAACTTTGTTTGGGGAGTCGTGTTGTTATTAGTTTTCATGGTTTTCTTCTTGTTTGTTCCTTGTGCTTACATTCTAAGTTTTGAGCCTTTGGAATTGGTCGGGAAAGAGGAAAGTTGATGGAGATCAGGGAGAAATGTGTGGTACCCAACAAGTAATGTGAGATTGAGAGGAATATGTGTGCATGAGTAAACAGATGGTGGCAGTACAAACAGGTGAAAGGTAATCAAGAAAGGTAAGGTGAATGGATCTGAGGCGTCAAATGGCTTGGATATGTTGGGAACACTATTTTTAATGTTGCGCATGTGCTGCATGAATAAAGGAAGTTCTCTCAACCCTTGACTTTGTTATCTGGTATTTATGTTGTGATCATGACTATGTTTATTTATATATATGTATACATGTATGTATGTATGTATGTTGTGTTTGACAGGGTCGTCATGAATCATGGATGTTTAATGCTAATGTTTATATGTATATATATGTATGTATGCATATTATTGTCTCACAAGATCATGATTGTTTATGATAATGTTTACGTATATGTATGTATGTATCCATATATCTATGTCACTATCTGACAAATCATCAAGAATCATTCTTGTGGTGGAATGATTGCCTATGCCGGCGAATGGCATGAAGAAGTTCATAGCTATGAGGATTCAAGTGGGAAGAGTAGTTATGATAAAAATATGAGGTCAATATTATGTGAATATGAATTTATATGCTTGTATTATGCCTATGTTTATGATATGACAGGTAACACTAAAGGATACATTAGCAGAATGAAACCAGTGTGGTTTGCGGCATGCTAAGACAAGCATGTATAAGACACTAGAAGCAAGGTTGCTTCATAGAACCAGTGTAATTTCAGATATGTGGTACTATTGTTATCCATATGTTGCATTTTTTTATGTTGTGTGCATGCAGTTTGGTGTATATTTAGTGTGTGTACCATTTGTTTATGCAATTTTATGTACAAGGTGTTAGTACAGATAGTGTTGTATAAATGTTGCATATTTAGTTTTAGGTATAGATGATGCTATGTACATGTGGTGTTGTGTGCATGCTCTACATGTGGTTCTATGTGCATATGATGTGGTGTGCATGATTGTATAAGTGGTGTTGTGTACATCTTGTACAAGTGGTGTTGTGTACATGTTGTACAAGTGGTGTTGTGTGTAGGTGGTTCCATTTACATGTCATGAATCTGGTGCTCTGTACATGTGGTGTCACATACATTTCATGTGTGTGGTAGTGTATACATGTGGTATTATGTGCACATTGTACATTGGTGCAGTGTACATATGGCATTGTGTACACGTTGTATAGGTGATGCCATGTATATGTGATCTTGTACACACATTGTGCAGGTGGTGCTTCGTACATATGGTACTTGTGTACATGTGGTATTGAGTGCATGTCATACATGTTGTGTTGCGGGCATCCAGTAATATGTATGTGTGTTGTGTATTTATGGTGGCATGATAAACGTACTTGTTTTGTTGTACTCTGTATGGTACATGTATTTTGTGGCATTGTACATCAATTATAGATCTATGAGTTGTGTTGTATATCAGATTTATGTGTATGCATTTTGTGATGTTGCACATTGTATGTGGATGTATGTCTTGTGATGTACATTTTGTACGTATATGCATTATTTTGCGTCACACACCAGATGTAGGAGTATGTATTGTCTTGTAGTGTACACTCAGTGTAGGTGTATGTATGTATTGTGTTTTGTTGTACACTAGGTGTAGGTGTATGTGTTGTATGTCAGGAGTGAATTCATGTATTACATGGTGTGTTATGTCGTGTGTGGTTATATGTGTGGGATGTACACTATGTGTATGTGCAGACAGTTGAGGAGAAGGCACTCAGTGTTGTCGGGTATGGCAATCGATTTAGTATGTGTACAAAAAGAACAGAGGCAGAAGTAGGGATCAATGAAGGACAAGTATTGATAGTGTCCTTCAGTTTTATTATGCATGTGGTTAATGATTCTGGTTTATGATGGTTAGATGTGATTTATGATTTTGATCTATGATGGGTATGTTTTGAGCTAACCTGATGTGATATTTATATACATGTTGATCTGGTCAAATATGCTAGTTTGACTTGTTGTGACAGGAATCGAACATAATTGCAAGTGTACCTTATTGAAAAACTACCAATGAGGTATGGTTTTAGGTTATTTCAATTTATTTGAATATAATGGAATTTATTTGCTTGGAACAGGAATGAATGAACATGCCCAATTGGGTGGTTGAAATCGACTACAAGAACTAGCAGTAGCGATAAAAGAAATCAGAAGATGCAGCAGAATGTTGGTAGAGTACTTCAGGAGTAGGGCCATTGTGTCGCACTGGTACCTAATAGTGTGCATTGATTTCCATTAGCATGCTACGACCGATATGATGGTTTTAAGGTAGGGATATGACTTGGTTTTTGTATCTTCTTATTTGAGGAAGCCTTGCTAAGGGATGGTCTGCTTGATATGGGGGTGCCAACGGAACATGGAATGTGAGTGACTGCACAAAGGGGTTGACTAGATTGCCCGACGAACTATGTAGCAGAGAAGGGAAGGTTGAGGATATTTTTTTTGTTCATTATCATTACTAGATGGAATCAGATGTACATTGGGAGCGCACCCTCAAATAATGAGCGAGTAATTATTCACTGAGAGGAAAAGTGGCACATGATTGTAGCGTTGGACATTGGATGCATATTTGACTTTGCAGAGGATTTTGGACTTCCTTGGAAGGAGGTGAATCCTGGTATTACCTTGAGGGTGGAGGTGTGAACCTTTGGACTCCCTTGTTTTGGATGCAGGCATCATATCCTTTATTTGTTGGTTTATCAAATATGCATATCTGTATATGTGGTTATTGTAGATATCGTAATGAGATGTGTTGTAAAGCTCCAATATGCAATATGGTTATTATCTAATAATGTTGTCATGATCTTTTGTTTTTGAGCAAGTCATTCATTGTAAACACTGCAATGAGTTGTGTTATAAAGCTCCATAAGCAATATGTTTTTTTTCAATAGTCTTGTTGGTTATATGTGTGGTTGAACACTGAGAACCGAGTCCCCCAAGGGACAGGGTTTTGTAATAGACTTGCTGAAAATTCCATGTAATAAAAGTAAAAAATAATAATCATGGTCGATGGGACACTTATTCCAAGCTGAATGTTAGGCAAGACATCCCAGGGGGTGTTCATTTGGTTGTCTATGACTAAGGAAATTGGTAAAGGCAATGGCTAGGGCTTTGGAAAGGAAAAATGGAATTTTTGGCACATTCATTTATGAAAATAATGGAAATTAGGGGAAAGGGAGGTGAAATGTCACAGGTTGCATGTGAGGAGGAAATTGAAGGACAATAAATGAAAATGAATAAAATAGAGGCCTCATTCATAAAAAGGCTTATGAGGATCAGTTGGCAACCTTTTGTTAGTTGAGTTTTGGAGATCTCTCATTATTCTCTCTCTCCCTCTCATACTCTTGTACACTTAGAGTTTCTTGGATAATTTTGGCATTGGATCAAGAAGGCAAGAGGAAGCAAAGATCAAGAAAGGAAAGGCATGATCAAGCGGCTACAATAGGATTCATTGCAGGTATCAACTTGCATGTGTATTTTCCTTGTTAGATTTAGAATGCATGGTATTGCATGTGGTTCTTTTCTATCATGGCATGGGTTTTTCTAGGTGTAACATTGTTTTCAACCTAGCCTTGCCATTTCTGGATAGCCATGGTCTGATGGGGTTCTCATGTTTTGGTTGAGCTAGATTGACGGATGGATTTGATGTTGTGTGGGGTGGATCTCTGAATGATAGAGCACATGGCCTAGTGGTCCGTGAGCTAGATTGTGGATCATGGCAAGGCCACTAGCCCAGTGACCCCTGAGCTAGAGTTTAGGTTGCAATAAAGCTAGGGTTGTCTTGCCTCGGTGGGCCTAGGAATCCTTGTCACTGAATGCTAGGATATAATTTAAAGCCAAGAAGTGGTTTGCTCTTCGTTGGGAATCATAATCTCGAGTTTGGTATATGTGATAAAGCCTCGAGAGTGGGTCTTGGTCTAGGGCCTAGTGATCCGAGTTTGGATTGCGATAAAGCTTGAGAGACTAGGAGACAAGAAAATTCCTCATGGTGTACGTGGATAAATCCAATGGCATCCATGCACGTTTGGCCTAGTAATCAGGTGGAGATCACGGTAAAGCCTGTTATGATGTGTTCATTATGTTGGCCTAGTGATTTGGGATGGATTAAGGTAAATCCTGGTTTCTATTAATGAGAGTGAGGTGGTTTAGCATCAGTATTCCCTAGTTGGTTCTTTTGTTTTGAATCCCACATTCATGCTTGGAATATGGCAAGGGGGTGAATGGTTGAAGATATATTTGGCTCAACCATTCTATGGTCGAGTGGAACATGGTAGTCCCATATCTGGTTGGTTTATTACATTCCTAATGAGAAACTTATTCCCTTTATTCCCATGTGAAAATGTATTGATCTATATATGGATTTTGATGGTGATATGTTTTTGGTATTTTTGTTACAATTATGTTGTTTATATGTACACTCTATGAGAACAACTATGTATGGCTCTAACCATGTGTTTACTTGTATATGAATGTATAATGTGTCTATGACCCAATAGATGATAATGAAAAAAATGACATGAAGGAATAATGTTTCATAGCAATTCTCATATAAGTATTAATTCCCTACATTTAATTCTGTTGTTTACACATGTAGGTTACATGTTGATGATGTGTTTAACGAAATGCATGTCATGGCTAGTAGGGGTCCGGTTATGGTCTTATTCATTTTATTACTTCTGCATCATTGTTTCAATGTATTTTTACCGATTCTAAGCTATCACTCTATCCTAGGTTGTGGCCTGGGCTTTGGGCCTAAAAACTTGGCTTAAATCCCGAGGTCACTGGCATAGAACTGACAACTTTTGTCTTTGGTCGCTTGCAGAAAAGCCTGTGAGAGCAACTTTGGGTTGCTAGACGCTCCCTTTCCTATATCATGAGAGTGATTATGGCCTAAGAAATACAAAACAACAGTGGGACCCAGGGATAGGTTCTCTGAGTGGCTGACTTGTCTCCTAAGGGTTATGTTGGTGATGTTGGATGACTATGTGTGATGTTCCATCAATTCCACTTCCTTAACGTCACATAGGAGGTTAAATCTAATCATTGTAGCCTCTCGTCTCATGTTTACCCTAATTGGCATGGCTACTTGGGCATATGTGGGAGGAGGGTGTTACCGTATCGAGATGATATTCTTCTTTAATGGACTTACCATGGTCAAACTTTGATAACAACTTCTATGGATGTTTGGGCATATTCTAAATATTATACAGAAGAGCGATTGGTCCCTGGGCCATCCAATCCAAATCTTGGTCAGCCATGTATTTGTCCCTTTCCTCCTCCTCTTCCTAGAAATTTGAAGGATCTTTCCCTTCACTGTTCAAGTCTTCGTTATGCTTAGGACGTTCCCCATCAGAGAACTGAAAGTGTTCTCCCTTTTTATATAAATTCTCCTCAATAGTTGGGATTTCCCTTTGGTGATCTGTTCCTTTGGAAATCTCAACCATCCACTCAAGAGTTCCAATAACCAGATCTTATACAGAAGATACCAATAAACCATTGGGGGTTTTCTCTTTCTTAATAGGTTTATGAGGAAAAATGGTAGCAGTATGGATAACACCAAGAGATTATGCAAACTGACTAGTAATGGGTTGGATAGTCTAGAATTGATCGTATGTAACCTAAAATGACCATCCTGGACTAAACTGAGAAGTATCCTCTATGACGGGGATATGAGATAGTGGAAATGGCAATATTACTAGCTTGTGCAAAAATAATTATGTCAAGGTGTGGTGAGTTCTCAGCCATCAAAAGGTGCATGCCCTCCTTCTAGCACCAAAAATGTTAACGGTGTTAGATGCCAACAAACTTTAAGGGATCTCCCCAATATAAGGTCACAATTAGAGCTTACACCATTTTCAATAGGATTCCCATCCAGTTATATGGCCTAGATGGCATTCTCTTAAATATTTTTCTTGGCTTAAGAAATCAACATGAGAGCGAAGCACGCATGTTCTTTTGAATGAGAAAGAGAGTGTACATTATGGAATGTTCAATTGTTGATGTATCATGGTTATACTACTAAAGGAAAGAGAAGTGAATCTATAAAATACCAGTAATAGTACTAATTTAGAAGAGACACATGTGGATGAGAAAGAAGAATTGTTAAACATCGAGTGAAATAATTCACATAGATGCAACAATCATTAAAGCATCACAATGCATTCTCAACAAGTTATGCACTAAAGCCACAAAAACAATTCAATTTCTCCAGTACATGTAAAAGCCAAAATAAACCACAAACATTAGAATAATAGTCTTAAAACATCCAAGATCCCTACATGAAAATTTATTGGCCGAAATTCTTAAGTATTAAGTAGAAGTTCCAAGATACATAAGTACAATGAAAACTATTAGCTCCAATTTCTCCCCAAAAGTACTAACTATATATCTCGAATGCCTTGGGGGAGAAGCCAAGGTTAAAATTCCTTTACATTAGTAATGAAGCTCCTTTTATAACTATAGACATGAAATTTCATGTCCTCATGACTCTTGACCTTCCAACTTCTAATGACTCTTGGACTTATATGACTTTTGAATTTCCAAATGACCTTCATAATTACATGTGACTTTTGGGATTACACGTCCTTTCGACTTCTTTAAATGTATCTCTTGTCCATACATGACTCTTGGACATCCAATATTTTTATTTACAATAATTACATGATCATATTATGGCTTCCACATCATCATCTGATGGGAATATGATGAGTCACTAATCATTGATGACTTGGAATTGTATTGACTAATGATGTGGACTTCTGCAATAGGTGACATGGATGGAACTTGTTTCTTTTTTCTTGTATGTAGGCTAGGTTTGTTGATTTCTTCTCCCTCCAAAGGGTATTTGATCTTGGAGTCTTTGGGGTGCTTCGATCATCAAGATTTCAATGTGTTCTTGTTATTGAATGCTTCCTTTAACTACCCTCTTTACCTGATATTCTTCATGCATCCTTGTCACAAAATTATTGAGGTGCTTATAACTAGAATCACTCATTATGAGTAAACATTATACCAAAAAATATTCTAATCTATCATGTTTAATGTAAAATTTTATTTTCATGCTTTAACAATGTGCCTGGGAAAAGAAAGCGAAATGTTTGGGTGCAAAAGAACACCTTAAAGGGATGACGGGCTAAAAGAAGAGCCGTCATGGCTTCGAGATACACTTATGCACTCAAGGGAGCAGAGTAAACTTAAGGAGGGCAAAGGATGCAGGTCTAAAGGACAAAGGTTTGGGCTTCAGGCTTCCCTAGTGAAATATGTACTCAAGGGAGAGAAGGAGAGTGGATGGTGCAAGTATAAATGATGAAGGGAGAGGCTTCAGGTCTTTAGGGTGAACTCATGTGCTCAAAGGATCAAGGATGGTGCATGGCACATTTATGAAGCTTGAAAGCTGAAGCTTCATGGCTTTGGGGTGCGCTCATGTGATTAGCAAGGAGGAGGCATTGTTTAGAGGTGTATTTTGGGACAAGGGGAAGAGGCTTCAAGAGTGTGCTACGTGCTTTGGATAGCATAGGGTGCAGCTTCAGAGTGCACTATTGTGCTCCTTGCCTTAATGGGTTGGATTTTACACCCAAAATTTGCCAAAGTCTGCAAGATAAAATAATGGTGAACATGATGAGTTTAGACATAGAACTGAGTGCAACACACACTAACTCACAAGTAAGACTTAGACTGACTTGAACAATGATAAATAAACATCAAAAATCAATCTCTCAAATGCTCCCCATGTATAATAGGAAACATATGTATGATTGTGACCCAAAAGTGTCATTTTACAAAAAACTAACGTGCTATGACTACAAAGTGTAGAAAATATGTTCTGATCGATGCAATAACACTTAAGAACACTTCAAACATGTACTATGACTTGCAATGACAATTGTCGACCAAAGCCACACTTGGTATGACAATTTGGTAGGCTCTGAAATTTGAATGCAGCAAAATTTTGGAGGGTGTTGTAGCAACGACAATAGATTCATAAAAAATCACACTTTTATGGACTTAATGAGAGATTTGGTTGGAGAGAGCTTCCTGTAAATTATCCCCATGAAAATTGAATTCATCAATATAAATTTCAACCGCATCATGAATGATATCATAAGAAATAGTCAATACTTCCCTATGGAAGGTAGTAGGGGAATTACACAAGCCAAAGGAAATGGTCCTATAGGCAGAGCTCCCCCATGGGCATGTGAAGGTGGTCTTATTATGATCCTTAGGGCTAATATATATATGATTGTACCTACTGAAAGCATCCAATAATGAAGAGAAATTCTTCCCTACAAAGACATACAAAAATTGATCAATAAAAGGTAAGGAAAAATTCTATTTGTTCGTGGCCTTGTTAAGTTCCTCATAATCAACACAAATTATCCACTTCCCATTCTTTTTGGGCACTATAATAAGAGGTGACATACACTTACTCTCTGAGATAGGGTGAATGAATGTTGCATCCAATAGCTTCTACAATTCCTCTTTCAAAATATCCTTAAGGTCAGGGTTCATTCTCCTCTTGGGTTGGAACATAGGTTTACATCCCTCTTCAATGTATATGAGATGTGTACAAACTAAGGGCACCCATTTCATCTCTTTATAGTCCCAAGCAAAGGCATCAAGATGTTGTCTCAACAAAGTGAGCAGTTTCTCTTTTTATTTTGTCGAAATGAAATGACTAATTTTAGTGTTTTAAATGGAGTGATTTCCACAATATTGGCATGATCTTGATCTTAACCAATTGTGAACAGTAATTCCCATGGGTTTTTCTCATTCTACCCTAAATATTCATCTACTATTTTGTCTATTGCATGGAAGTAGGATGTTGGTTTAGGAGAAAATTTTCAATAAGATCATCCTCAACTAGTTGTCTACTTCCCACAATGGTTTCTAATGTATAGATTGGGGAGAGGGATGACTAATAGAATTATTCTTATTATTATTCCTTTTCCCATATAGAAAAATCATGCTCAACAACGGGTTTAGTAAGCGGGTATAATACAGGCTATTTGGTGAGATTTCCATTCTTGATTGTCATGATTCTATCCCTACAGTTAATATAAGCATAAAAAATAGCTAACCAATGTATTCCTAACATGAGAGGATACCCATTGGACTTGGTATTGGGTTGGAGTACAAGGAAATGGTTGGCGTACTCCCAGGAATCGATGGATACCATCACATATTAAATAACATCCTTAGGGTCTACTATGGATCTATCTGCAAGTTGCAGCACCATGGTGGTTTTCCTTAGCGCACCTTGTAGGTTGAGCTTAAACATATTTTCCCTAGTCATGAAATTGATGGTATCCCCAAGGTCAATTAATCTGTTGGGGACTATGATACTATTAATATGTACATCCACTATTGAGATAACAGTATCCAAATATTTTGGGGAGAGGACCTTCCCAAGCATTAGATCAACCAGTTTCCCAACACCATTGATAGTGGGGGAATTTCTCTTCCTCCTTTTAGGACCCTTCAAACATTCTTCCCTGATGAGCTTGTTATAGATGGGAACATATTTTATGCCTTGGAGGATGGGTATATTAATGGACAAGTTCTTCAATTATCCCATAAGTTTAGCCTCTCCTTAAGTTTATTTCTTAGGTTGAAGCAACCTTTCAAGATAGAGAGGTATATTGGTTTGATGTGTATTGTCTTCCTTCTCCTCTTCAATATCCTGTGATGGAGAAGATGGATAAGCATCTCGAAGTATCTTCCCAGATTGAATATTGATTTTTTGGATTTCCACAACATAAGTAAGGTAGGATGTTTCCCCACTACAGACCTGCTATGCCTACTTGTTGTTTGGGTTCAGAATGGGTTGAGAAAGCATCTAAGGTTTCTTGGGTGGATTATTGTGGGGTATTTGTGGTTGAGGAGGAGGATGAGGATGCATTAAAGTAGGTGATTGGGATGCTTGAGGCTTCCATCCTTGTGAAGGATTGAGCCATTGAGAAGGTTGGGGGACTAGAAGGATGGATTGATAGGCCAAGGAGGATACTGAGGAGGATAGAACCAATGGGAAGGCATGGACCAAGGAGAGTTGGATGGTGGATACCAAGGCTAAAAAGGTGCAATTTGATTTGGATTAAAAGAAGGGTATTGTACACCTTGCATGCCTTGTGGCTTTTTTTGGCTGAAAAGGAAATCCTACCACAAGCCAACTTCTATCCCTTGATATAATGCCTTCAAACCTAGAAGAGATGCAAATTTTTCAATTGTATGATTCTCTTAAAAACCGAGTATATTTCTATTACATTTAGTGGGAACTCATTTCTAGGGTTCCTCTTGATCCATCTAGGGAAAAATATAACTAGTTCCCTTACTACCTCCTCTTGTTTCTTCTTAATCTAGATGGTGTCCATTTGTTAGGGAAAAGTATGAAAATTTTCACTCTTAAAATATTCTATCATATTCCCTATTTCATGTTTGATGACTGAGGTAGAGGGTGAAGAATTTCCTAGACCTTAACTAGATATACCTCTTTTCCTTACATCCATAGAGTAATTCTAGAATATTTTCTTGATGTCATCATAATTCAATTGGTAAATTTCCCCACCAGACAACATGTTAAGGGTTTCCATTAGCTCATCCTTACATCAAGGGTGCATTATCTCTCTTATAACTGTGTTGAAATTTTTCTTCATGCTCCTCTAGGGACTCATATATCCACTTAGTCATTCTAAAGATTTCCTCCTTGGTGTCCTTGGATCTATAATAATATGTGTATTTTTTATTAAAGGATTGTTGCATTTGAGCCTAAGTGGTGATGTTACATCCTTTGAAATTCATGAACGAGAACAGGGTTGCATCCTTAAGAGTCTAAGAATACAAATTTAGCTTATACTCATCAGAAGTGTAATCATAGGTTCTACAAACCATAGCAAATTCAAACATTAATGTATTAGGGTCCTCATAATCTATGCCATGGAAGTATGGGAGAGCAGTAGGGCTTGTGTTCTTCATTTTGGTCTCTCCATTGGTTTCTTTGATAGGAAATAGCTCATGTTACCTATTTTCAACCATTTCTTGGGTACGTGATGTAGGTTCTTCTTCCCATATAGTTTCTCCAAAAAACTTTGTTTTCTCACCTAAACGGTTCTCCAAATCCTCTGTGGTCAGAGTCGAAGGTCCATAGTCACTAAAGAAAAGTGATGGTTGACATCTTGTAGGAGTGGGGATTTTTGGCAGAAATTTTACTAGGTTGTCCCTAACTCTACAAGGCATTAAATAAATGACATTTTTTTCTTATTTCTCCCTTTTCTTGGATCTTTGTAAATAGACAAAAAACTAGTGGAAAATATTTTTTTATATACTTTTCAGGAAATAAAATGAAAATTGAAAGTAAATCAAAGAATAAATTGTTAGTACCTTGATCTACCTCAGGCTGAGAAAGGCAGGTCTAGGGTAACATCAAACCATGCTTAACTTGGTGGCTCGCCCTACCAGGTCGGGAGAGGGGTCTCTCCTTGTCAATCAAAAAGAAAATATGGCAAGTAAGGCTTGAGATGACTGATATGAATACTAATTTTAGGCTAGGTATATGATCATAGGAATTTGATTGGTTTTAATGGTTGGTTGATGGATCAGATGAGGAAGGCAGCTTTGGGTCTGGGAAATCAATTCAGATTTGCAGAGGTTTCTGCGGGGCGAGGTAGGAAAGTGTTTTAGCACTTTGAAATGAATGTAATGGTGATTCTAAAGACTGGTGAGGAGCTGGAGAGGGCATGCAAATGTCATGAGTCCTCTTCAAATAGTAGAAAACATTCAAAACCAAATAAACCCCAAGGCAGAGCACTAAAACACCAATGGATTCCACCTTTTAAACTTGATTGATTTAGTTATGTAAAAAGAGATAGAGGATGGCACACATAAAAATAAGATAAACTAAATAACTGAGAAGAAAACAATGTTAATTCACAATACCACAAGAATCCCACAAAATGCTACAAAACCCTGGTTTATTTCCTTCCCAAACTGTAGAAGGGATGTACAAAATAGCTCAATGCATCCACAAGAGTACAACCTTGAAAAATGACTATGAAAGTACAAGATATAGGCATCAAACCACCTATGCTAGCCATCAGGGGTTGAATCCATGAATCAAGGAGCTGTTTCAACAAGATCTAAACTAGGAACTGAAAAATAGGCAGTGGAACAACTTGCCTCTAAAACTATGGAAACTGATTCATTTAGCTCAAAACCACCTATAACTAATGTATCTACCCCCTTAAGTCATTTTTCATCATTTTCACATCATAGTAAATCAATTTACATCATATTACATCATGAATTTTACCATGAGAGAAGAAAAAGTCAAACTATTAGAAAACTAGGCAAAATTATGAGTTTTTGAGAAAAATTGACAAAAGTTTTCCTGATGCGCAACACCTTGAGCCTGATGCACAACACCTTGAGCCTGATGTGCAATGGCACTTCAAGGCTAAGATTGAAAGCCTTCCCCTTCACCAAATTAGGTCCAAGATGGCTTGTTAGAAATCTCTATCTATCTACTTTCTAAGACATGTAGAATTTTTAAATTTGGAGTCCATTTGCCCCTTCAAAAAGCACTTCTCCCAAGGTTGTTTCCTATGGATCCGAAAAGTGATAGAGAGGGAATTTTTTATGTTTTTTTGCACTTTAGGTGACGTAAATATCCTCCAAATTTCATGAAACTTTCTGGGTTTCAGTATTCTTTCATGAGGAATCCAAAAATGCAAGCCATTTTGCAAAATTCCCAGCCAACTCGATGCGCAGTTCCAGTGGCACTGTGCATCAGATAAGATTTCATGTGTTGCCAAATTTGATGCTCAGCGCCACTAATTTGATGCACAACTCCCTTTTGCAAACCAATTTCTGAGGCCTTTCCATTGTCCAAATTGGTTTTAGGATAGTTCATTGGAAGTCAATTCAGATTTGCAGAAGTTTCTGTGGGGCGAGGTAGGAAAGTGTTTTAGCACTTTGAAATGAATGTAATGGTGAGTCTAAAGACTGGTGAGGAGCTGGAGAGGGCATGCAAATGTCATGAGTCCTCTTCAAATAGTAGAAAACATTCAGAACCAAATAAACCCCAAGGCAGAGCACTAAAACACCAATGGATTCCACCTTTTAAACTTGATTCATATAGTTATGTAAAAAGAGAGAGAGGATGGCACACATAAAAATAAGATAAACTGAATAACTGAGAAGAAAACAATGCTAATTCACATTACCACAAGAATCCCACAAAATGCTGCAAAACCCTGGTTTATTTCCTTCCCAATCTGTAGAAGGGATGTACAAAATAGCTCATTGCATCCACAAGAGTCCAACCTTGACAAATGACTATGAAAGTACAAGATATAGGCATCAAACTACCTATGCTAGCCATCAGGGGTTGAATCCATGAATCAAGGAGCTGTTTCAACAAGATCTAAACTAGGAACTGAAAAATAGGCAGTGGAACAACTTGCCTCTAAAACTATGGAAACTTATTCATTTAGCTCAAAACCACCTATAACTAATGTATCTACCTCCTTAAGTCATTTCTCATCATTTTCACATCATAGTAAATCAATTTACATCATATTACATCATGAATTTTACCATGAGAGAAGAAAAAGTCAAACTATTAGAAAACTAGGCAAAACTATGAGTTTTTGAGCAAAATTGACAAAATTTTGCCTGATGCGCAACACCTTGAGCCTGATGCACAACACCTTGAGCCTGATGCACAACACCTTGAGCCTGATGCGCAATGCCACTTCAAGGCTAAGATTGAAAGCCTTCCCCTTCACCAAATTAGGTACAAGATGGCTTGTTAGAAATCTCTATCTATCTACCTTCTAGGACAAGTAGAATTTTTAGATTTGGAGTCCATTTGCCCCTTCAAAAAGCACTTCTCCCAAGGTTTCTTCCTATGGATCCGAAAAGTGATAGAGAGGGCATCTTTTAGGTTTTTTTGCACTTTAGGTGACGTAAATCTCCTCCAAATTTCATGAAACTTTCTGGGTTTCAGTATTCTTTCATGAGGAATCCAAAAATGCAATCCATTTTGCAAAATTCCCAGCCAACTCGATGCGCAGTTCCAGTGGCACTGTGAATCAGATAAGATTTCATGTGTTGCAAAATTTGATGCTCAGCGCCACTAATTTGATGCACAACTCCCTTTTGCAAACCAATTTATGAGGCCTTTGCATTGTCCAAATTGGTTTAGGATAGTTCGTTGGAAGTCAATTCATATTTGCAAAGGTTTCTGCGGGGCGAGGTAGGAAAGTGTTTTAGCACTTTGAAATGAATGTAATGGTGAGTCTAAAGACTGGTGAGGAGCTGGAGAGGGCATGCAAATGTCATGAGTCCTCTTCAAATAGTAGAAAACATTCAGAACCAAATAAACCCCAAGGCAGAGCACTAAAACACCAATGGATTCCACCTTTTAAACTTGATTCATTTAGTTATGTAAAAAGAGAGAGAGGATGGCACACATAAAAATAAGATAAACTGAATAACTGAGAAGAAAACAATGCTAATTCACATTACCACAAGAATCCCACAAAATGCTGCAAAACCCTGGTTTATTTCCTTCCCAAACTGTAGAAGGGATGTACAAAATAGCTCAATGCATCCACAAGAGTCCAACCTTGACAAATGACTATGAAAGTACAAGATATAGGCATCAAACCACCTATGCTAGCCATCAGGGGTTGAATCCATGAATGAAGGAGCTGTTTCAACAAGATCTAAACTAGGAACTGAAAAATAGGCAGTGGAACAACTTGCCTCTAAAACTATGGAAACTGATTCATTTAGCTCAAAACCACCTATAACTAATGTATCTACCTCCTTAAGTCATTTTTCATCATTTTCACATCATAGTAAATCAATTTACATCATATTACATCATGAATTTTACCATGAGAGAAGAAAAAGTCAAACTATTAGAAAACTAGGCAAAATTATGAGTTTTTGAGCAAAATTGACAAAATTTTGCCTGATGCGCAACACCTTGAGCCTGATGCACAACACCTTGAGCCTGATGCGCAGTGCCACTTCAAGGCTAAGATTGAAAGCCTTCCCCTTCACCAAATTAGGTCCAAGATGGCTTGTTAGAAATCTCTATCTATCTACTTTCTAAGACAAGTAGAATTTTTAGATTTGGAGTCCATTTACCCCTTCAAAAAGCACTTCTCCCAAGGTTACTTCCTATGGATCCAAAAATTGATAGAGAGGGCATTTTTTAGATGTTTTTTGCCCTTTAGGTGACGTAAATCTCCTCCAAATTTCATGAAACTTTCTGGGTTTCTGTATTCTTTCATGAGGAATCCAGAAATGCAAGCCATTTTGCAAAATTCCGAGCCAAATCAATGCGCAGTTACAGTGGCACTGTTCATCAGATGAGATTTCATGTGTTGCAAAATTTGATGCTCAGTGCCACTAATTTGATGCACAACTCCCTTTTGCAAACCAATTTCTGAGGCCTTTGCATTGTCCAAATTTCTTTTAGGATAGTTCGTTGGAAATCAATTCAGATTTGCAGAGGTTTCTGCAGGGCGAGGTAGGAAAGTGTTTTAGCACTTTGAAATGAATGTAATGGTGAGTCTAAATACTGGTGAGGAGCTGGAGAGGGCATGCAAATGTCATGAGTCCTCTTCAAATAGTAGAAAACATTCAGAACCAAATAAACCCCAAGGCAGAGTACTAAAACACCAATGGATTCCACCTTTTAAACTTGATTCATTTAGTTATGTAAAAAGAGAGAGAGGATGGCACACATAAAAATAAGATAAACTGAATAACTGAGAAGAAAACAATGCTAATTCACATTACCACAAGAATCCCACAAAATGCTGCAAAACCCTAGTTTATTTCCTTCCCAAACTGTAGAAGGGATGTACAAAATAGCTCAATGCATCCACAAGAGTCCAACCTTGACAAATGACTATGAAAGTACAAGATATAGGCATCAAACCACCTATGCTAGCCATCAGGGGTTGAATCCGTGAATCAAGGAGCTGTTTCAACAAGATCTAAACTAGGAACTGAAAAATAGGCAGTGGAACAACTTGCCTCTAAAACTATGGAAACTGATTCATTTAGCTCAAAACCACCTATAACTATCTACCTCCTTAAGTCATTTTTCATCATTTTCACATCATAGTAAATCAATTTACATCATATTACATCATGAATTTTACCATGAGAGAAGAAAAAGTCAAACTATTATAAAACTAGGAAAAATTATGAGTTTTTGAGCAAAATTGACAAAATTTTGCCTGATGCGCAACACCTTGAGCCTGATGCACAACACCTTGAGCCTGATGCGCAGTGCCACTTCAAGGCTAAGATTGAAATCCTTCACCTTCACCAAATTAGGTCCAAGATGGCTTGTTAGAAATCTCTATCTATCTACTTTCTAAGACAAGTAGAATTTTTAGATTTGGAGTCCATTTGCTCCTTCAAAAAGCACTTCTACCAAGGTTGCTTCCTATGGATCCAAAAAGTGATAGAGAGGGAATTTTTTAGGTGTTTTTTGCCCTTTAGGTGACGTAAATCTCCTCCAAATTTCATGAAACTTTCTGGGTTTTAGTATTCTTTCATGAGGAATCCAAAAATGCAAGCCATTTTGCAAAATTCCCAGCCAAATCAATGCGCAGTTCCAGTGGCACTGTGCATCAGATGAGATTTCATGTCTTGCAAAATTTGATGCTCAGCGCCACTAATTTGATGCACAACTCCCTTTTTCAAACCAATTTCTGAGGCCTTTGCATTGTCCAAATTGGTTTTAGGATAGTTCGTTGGAAAGATCATTGAGTCTACTTTCCAAAACATCTTGAAGTTTTGAATTTAGAGTTCATTTGCCCTGTCAAAAGTTAAATCTCCTAAGACTGGTCAAAATGTGCAAAATGAGGCTGCTTGAATGCAGAGTGTTGTTGCAATCAACTTTTGAAGGTCTTTCTCAACTCCAAATTGAGCTCATGATGGCGTATTCAAAATATATTTGTGTCTAGTTATCACTTCACTCATCGATAAAGTCATTTGGCGAACAAAGCTAGGAGAAATCTTGATTTTCCCAAGGTCACTCTAGAGGTACAACAATTCTCCTAAGGCAACTATATTTTTGACATTTCTCTAAAACCATGACACCTGTGTAAAAAGTGAAGGAGGTTTTTCTTTCTGGACCTATTATGGACAAAAAACTCTCTCACTTGTTTCAAATGTATCTTCTATTTCTCAGAAACATCATTTGAGTAAAACCTATCCCGATGTGTGGAACAAGGGTATTTGTTGAAATGAAGTGAAATGAAGGGGATAAGGAGCTTCTAAATTTTTGAGGAAATTTGGGAAGTAGGGAGGGATGTTAGGAAGCAAGAGAAAGTGTAATTTCAAATATTGAGTGAGGGGAAGGGGTACAAAAGGGCTAAACATAAGCCTAGCCTAGAAAATTGTCAAATTGTAGCAAGAAACTAAGGTTTGTGGGAAAATGAGGAATTTGAGGGATACCAGTGATGGGAAGTGTTTAATAAGATACATGAAGGATAGGGGAAGGTGTCTGAACATCTAGACACAAGTTTTGTTGATGATTTGACCATCCAAGGGAAATTACCTTCAAAACTCTAGGAAAGGGAAATGAGCCTTATCCAAGTACAACTGAAGCATGAACAAGGTGTAAAATGACCTATTGGAACCTAAAATGATGAATACCACTAATTGAATGATGGTACATTCAGCTGAACAGTTACATGGACTGACATTTGGAAAACTTTGGAAGGAGTGAAAACAAACCCTAGACATAGTGAGACCTAAAACCCTAAAACTGATTTTGGTACACAGAATGAAACAAAATGACAGCAAATGACTTGAACATGTGAAAACAGAAATAGTGATAAATACTATAAGGGAAATTGATAATGAACCACTACCATCAGTTGATCCATGACCTAATGGAATGCAGCTGATTTAATGGGACACCTAATATGCATGCAAAAAGAGAAATTTGATCACTGATGAAGGGATGAAGATACCAACACTAACATTGGCTCCAATGGGTATGGTAGCTCCTGGGAGGTGCCAAGAAACATAGATCTTTGGGAGAGAAGACCAGTGCTTTATCCATTGGGCAATATGGAATCAATATCTTGGCAATAGAAACATCAAAACTCAAGACTCAATATTTAAGACTCAAAACTCATAACTGAAATGAAACTAACGCAATACTAAAACGCAACTGTCAAATTGGACAATATGCTCAAAATGGAGCTTATTCAAATAAAACCTTCTCTAGTTGTTCCATTCATCATCCGATCAAGTGAAATGAAACAACCAATGCAACCAAGTAAGCATTATGGCTACTGTTTGCATTCTCCACAAGTGCTTGCTTATGAACAACAAGAGAGAACTACTGAAAGGCAACTCCCATGAAAACCTGTAAATAGATTCATTGAATAATATGGATTCTCTATCTGACTCCAAAAGCACTACATAAGGATCTTGAAATTCATGCACATTGGGACTTAGCTCATCCAATGGATTACTTTTCTTCTCCTCATACTATGAATGCAAACTTTCATCTGAGCTTTGTGACAAGACTCCTACTGATAATGGAAAAGAAACTGGCTACTAGATCAAGTTTGTATCAGTACATGTTTCTGGCTCACAGGTAGCTAATGTAGAAGGACTTTGACTGCAAACATCATCCAACACATCAGCTATTGGATCATGAAAAACTTGAAAATAATGCCACAACCCATTTTCTGTTAGTTCCAATGAGATTACATGATTTCCCACAAGCTACTCATTTGAAGATATACTATGCAGTTTTCCCTTCAAAAACTGAAATGATTAAAAAAAAATGGCACGGAATCATCTTGCATCATTTGATCATATGTGCCAACTTCCAAGTCTTCATCTGCAACTTGACAATCAATGGGATTTGGGGGCTGCCACTCTGGATATGAAAAGTCTTGAACAAGGATCTCGTTGCCCTCAAGATAGTCCAGATCAAGAATTGTTGATAGTTGATTTTTGATTGCATGAAAGTTGTCTCTGATGAACTAAAATGAAGCAAAAAAAGAATGTAAATATCCTTCACTTACTTCAAAATTTGTTACACTTTCCTCCTCACTTCCAGAGCCGATATGCATTGGATGATCACTATACTCGAACTGCTGAAAGCGAACTTCCTCCTCCCAAAAACGAGTTGCTAATTTGTCTGCAAGATTAGCTTCTCTTTGGAGAACATAATCATCATCATACTGAGGCAAATATTCAGTAAAAAATATATCATCAAGCATACATGTCATATCAACAAATCTCTCTTCTCCAAAATGATCTATAAAACAATCATTATCAGATCTATGACAACTGGGATAAGAAAGAAAATGTTTTGGATCAGCCATTTGTTTTTCTTCAATCAACAAGCCATGGCCTTGAACATCATAATCATTCCTTGTGGTGATCTTTTGCATCATCTCTTCCACTGCACTTACCAAAATTTCGAGATTTACCTCTAAAGATGTCGATTCCTCTGGATCTATGTTCTTTGTGTCTTCTTCCCTCAACTTTGCCCTTCTGATCAACAAATTAGCTTCTACATCTACTGCATTGTTTTGCATCTCCTCAAGTGTTGCAAGGTTCCTTTCTTTCAGCTAAAACTCCATTTCTGGATCAAAGGCTTCCAGGTAGTGTAAGAGAGTAGATCCAAGAGGAGGTCTTATATTAACCGACATTGAAAAATAGACTTGGTTAAACCTGGCAGAAAACTTTTGTACTATCTCCCCTGGAAATCGTTTCAGCTTGTTATACTCTTCTATAATTAAGAAAGGCTTTTGTCTGACCACCCACTTGTCAAGGAAAACTTTGACAGACTGCTATAAATCTGAGATGCTCGCATCAAGCAAGGTTTTGAACCGACTCTTAACTTTTCCTTGAAAAGAAAGAGCAAAGAGCCTAATACTAACATCTTCTTCATCAACTTCAAAAAGGTCGAGAAAAGACTCAAAATTCAAAACATGTCTCTCAGCAGTAATGTTTTCGCGTTCACCATCAAATCTTGGTAGATATAGGTCATGATTTTTAGGGACAACATGGGATATAGGAGGTAAAATTAGAGCCTTGTATCGATATCGAATTTTACAAGGTATAGGAATATGTGCAGAAGGTGTAGAATTAGTCTTGGTCTCCTGAGGCTCATCAATTTGAAGACGGTCATCACAAGCTTCAAAAAAAGGCTCTTGATCAAGTTCAAAGGCATGCAAATCTTTGGTATTCACAATCTTCAAAGGGAAGGAATCAAATGTAGGCTGAGGATCTTTCCTCAAATACAATATACTTTGCAAAGCCTTCTTGACATTCTCAGGAAAAGAGAAGAAATAATTTATAAAAAAGAACAATATGTCTTGGATGAAATTCCAACTTGAATACCTGATATTTCTATATTGTCCCTTCATGTTTTTGTTGGTTAGGTTCATCCTCCAGTGGTGTCCTTGGATCTGATCTCGAAACTGATTTGGAGTCACCAGGTGAATGATTTCAGCCTTGCTATGTCTGATCGTTGTCCACCATCAACAATCAGATCTGCAACTTGAATGATATTTCTCGGAGAAGATCTGTCATCTCTTCCCCAGTATGGTCACCACTATGTTCGTACCTTGATCTACCTCAGGCTGAGAAAGGCAGGTCTAGGGTAACATCAAACCATGCTTAACCTGGAAGCTAGCCCTACCAGGTCAGGAGAGGGCTCTCTCCTTGTCAATCTCAAAGAAAATATGGCAAGTAAGGCTTGAGATGACTGATATGAATACTAATTTTAGGCTAGGTATATGCTCAGAGGAATTTGATTGGTTTTAATGGTTGGTTGCTGGATCAGATGAGGAAGGCAGCTTTGGGTCTAGGAAATCAACTCAGATTTGCAGAGGTTTCTGTGGGGCGAGGTAGGAAAGTGTTTTATCACTTTGAAATGAATGTAGTGGTGAGTCTAAATACTAGTGAGGAGCTGGAGAGGGCATGCAAATGTCATGAGTCCTCTTCAAACAGTAGAAAACATTCAGAACTAAATAAACCCCAAGGCAGAGCACTAAAACACCTATGGATTCCACCTTTTAAACTTGATTCATTTAGTTATGCAGAAAGAGAGAGATGATGGCACACATAAAGATAAGCTAAATTGTATAAATGAGAAGAAAACAATGCTAATTCACATTACCACAAGAATCCTACAAAATGCTGCAAAACCCTGGTTTATTTCCTTGCCAAACTGTAGAAGTTATGTACAAAATAGCTCAATGCATCTACAAGAGTCCAATCTTGACAAATGACTAAGAAAGTACAAGATATAGGCATCAAACCACCTAAGCTAGCCATAAGGGGTCAAATCAATGAGTCAAGGAGCTGTTTCAACAAGCTCTAAACTAGGAACTGAAAAATAGGCAGTGGAACAACTTGCCTCTAAAACTATGGACACTGATTCATTCAGCTCAAAACCACCTATAACTGATGTATCTACCTCCTTAAGTCATTTTTCATAATTTTTACATCATATTACATCAATTTACATCATATTACATCATGAAGTTTACCATGAGAGAAGAAAAACTCAAACTGGTAGAAAACTAGGCAAAATTCTGAGTTTTTGAGCAAAATCAACAAAATTTTGCTTGATGCGCAGTGCCCTAAGCCTAATGCGCAATGCCACTTCAAGGCTGAGTTTGAAGGCCTTCCCCTTCACCCAATTACGTCCAATATGGCTTGTTGCAAAGCTCTATCTGTCTAATTTCTATGAAGACTAGAATTTTTGGATTTGGAGTCCATTTTCCCCTTCAAAAGTAACTTCTCCCAAGACTGCTTCCTGTAGTTATAAAAGGTGGCAGAGAGAGCATTTTTAGGTGCTTTTTGCCATTTAGGTGACCCAGATCTCCTCCAAATTTCATGAAACTTTTTGGGTTTTAGTATCTTTTATGAGGAGTCCAAAAATGCAAGACATTTTGCAAAATTCCCATCCAGCTCAATGCGTAGCATCGATGGCACTGCGCATTAGATGAGATTTCCTGTGTTGCAAAATTTGATGCGCAACGCCATTGATTTGATGCACATCACCCTTTTGCAGACCGATTTTGGAGGCCTTCTTGGTGTCCAAATTGGGTTCAAATTAGCTTTTTGGAAAGCTTATTGAGTCTACTTTCCAAAACGTCTTGAATTTTTCAATTTGGATTTCATTTGCCCTGTCAAAAGTCAAATCTTCCACGACTGGTCAAAATGTGCAAAACGAGGCTGCCTAAATGCAGAGTGCAGTTGTAGTCAACTTTGGAAGGTCTTCATCAACTCCAAATTGAACTCCTGATAGCTCATTGGAAATTTCTATGTGTCTAGTTATCATTTTACTGATCAAGCAAGCCATTTGGCCAACCATGCTAGGAGAAATCTTGATTTTCCCAAGGTCACTCTAGAGGTGTAGCAATTCTCCTAAGGAAACTATATTTTTTACATTTCTCTAAAACCATGACACTTGTGTAAAAATTGAAGGAGGTATTTCCTGTTATGGACAAAAACCTCTCTCAATTTTGTCAAATTTATCTTCTATTTCTCAAAAACATCATTTGAGTAAAACCTATCCCGATGTGTGGAACAAGGGTATTTCTAGAAATGAAGTGAAATGAAGGGGATAAGGGGCTTCTAAATTCTTGAGGAAATTTTGGAAAGTAGGGAGGGATGTTAGGAAGTAAGGGAAAGTGTAATTTCAAAGATTGGGTGAGGGGAAGGGGTCCAAAAGGGCTAAACATAGACCTGGCCTAGAAAATTGTCAAACTGTAGCAAGAAACTAGGGTTTGTGGGAAAGTGAGGAATTTTAGGGATATCAGTGACGGGAAGTGTTTAATAAGATACATTAAGGATAGGGAAAGGTGTTGTTGGAGAGTTAAATCCCCTCTATGGATAGAGGCGATCCCTACTAGCCCAGAACGGGTCTAGCAACAATCAAACAATGCTATCACGCAAGTTCCTAATTGCGAATAAAAGGTACGTGATGAAGACCTACTTGAGTTCCAACGCTTTTGTTCGTAGAAGAGACGTCGCCCATGCTCCTTTGTCTTGGCCGGTTAGAGTCCTCCACTATCTTCGTGAATGGACACCTGCACACAAAGAGAACAACACAAACACAAGTGTGAAATCTAATATATGCAATTATACATCAGTCAGGAAGGATATAATTCACATCAATTACAAGTCAATGAGAATGGAACCATAATTGATAGTCATCTTTATAATAATCAACAGGAGAATACCAGCGTCCTGACGTCAAGTCCTCCTTTGGCTGGGTGCTCAGCTACACAAGTCTTGCAAAGCTTGAAGGGATTAGGGACAAGCCTCTCTCTCTTTGGTGAAAAGATCTCCTTACTTAGGTTAAGCCCTATGGACACAAGGAAGGTTCTTGCAACTATAATCTCTTGATATCTTCCTTTCAGGACAAGTATATTTACCACTAGAACCAGAACTAGCTTGCTCAAGCCATGGAGACAAGATTTTATAGATGAAAAGGAAGAGATAAGATCAATCACAACAATAATGGATTTGGCTTCATCACTTGGAAAATTCTATGGAATGGTGGAAAACTACCTCCCATTCAAGGAGATTCGAAGCCAAACCATCCTCACTTAACTTGAATTCAGTTGGTGAATGAGTTGGATAGAACTTTCGAAGGTTGATTGGTTAAAAACTTTGCCCAAAATGGTTGGCGCGATTGCGACTCTGGGACAGAGCGCTAATGGCATGCCCCTTTTACAGGATTTTCCCCATTGGCGCGGGCAGAACACAGTGGGCCAGCGCTAATGTAAAAAGGGTCATTTTTAAGGGAAAGCTGCAGGAGATGTCTTCAGGGCATATGAAGCTCATGTTCAGAGGTGAATGATGCAAGTGGCTTCAAGCCTTGTCACTTCTCACAAGTTCCAGAATGAGTCCTCCAAGATGCAGGAGAGGGGTAACAGGGACGGTGACAAACGGTGGCAAATTACTGTGTAACAGGTGTATGAACATCCGGAAACAAGTTTTCTTGATGATTTGACCATCCAAGATAAATTACCTTCAAAACCCTGGAAGAGGGAAATGAGCCTTACCCAAGTACAACTGAAGCACGAACAAGGTGTAAAATGACCTATTTGTACCTAAAATGATGATGACGACTCTTTGAATGATGGTACACTCAGCTGAATGGTGACATGGACCAACATTTGGAAAGCTCTGGAAGGAGTGAAAACAAACCCTAGACCTAGTGAGACCTAAAACCATAAAACCGATTTTGGAACATGGAATGAAACAAAATGACAATAAATGACCTGAAGATGTGAAAACATGCTAGAAGGTAAATAATATGAGGGAAATTGATAATGAACCACTACCATCAGCTGATCCATGACCTAATGGAATGCATCTGATCAGATGGGACACCTAATATGCATGCAAAAAGAGAAAATTGATCACTGATGGAGGGATGAAGATACCGACACTAACAGAAACAACACCTACTTTGACACCTCCCTTGCAATGGCAAAAAAAAGTGATGATCTCTGGTATTACAACAATAATGATACAACTCCCATGGCTACCATCTTTAATTTATCAATCTGGGATTCATACAAACATAAGAGGTGATAATGTTTTATACACAACAACCATAGTTCTACCTAAGATGAAATGTAGTGAATCAAACCAAGGTATACAAAGACCATTTTGTAAACTGAATCTAATTCTTCAAGAAAGGAAAATTATTTCTTGTCCAATTGCATAAGAAAAAAAAAATGATCTAATTACAAGGAAAGAAATGCTTGTAAATGAAAACCTAATCTATTGTAGAAACTAAATGGCAAAGAAATAAACCTAGTCTATCAGCATAAAGTAAATGGCATGAAATCAACTCTAAACTACTGCATCCAAAGTAAATCATGTGCTAGTTAGAGGATTCAATAAATGCTTCAAGAAATAACAATTTAAATTATTCCTATGTTATTTAATTCATGCTTACAATAACTAAACCTAATTGTAGAAATAAATTGCAGCGATGAAAAAAGAGTTCTAAATGGTATCTAATCTTACTCAACCTTTGTTACAAGGCCTAAGAGTCATTATTAAGGGCTAAGAAGAAAAAATAGGCTTAAGGATCAATTCTAGTCTATCTCTAATGGATTCTCCATGGTGCTACATGATGCTACAAGATTGCTACATGATGTTATATGATTGTCTTGTATCGCTATAGTATTGAAAACAAGAGCATTAAATAGGCTTAGAAAGTTATATGAAGGTGGGGAAATATGGTAAAAGGTTGGAGAAGGGTATGGGAGTCCTTTCTGAGCTTACTACTCTTTAGAAGCCCATCTTTCATAATGGGGAAAATGCAAACAATAGCCTCTAACAATTTTGTGATGTAATTTCTATGTGTAGACTGTTAAGAAGGATGAATGAGAATGGGAGGGTGATAATGATATGGTTGAAAATTACAACGATGGTTATTTTCCCTGTAAGCTAGTAATTGTTGGAATTATGATACAAGTGTTGTCCTTGATGGCAAGATGATAGATTATAGTGTAGCAGGTCAGTAGAAAAGAATTGATGATCAGACTACAAAGAATGAAGAAAGATGAGTATATATGCAGGTTCACTATATACCAAGTCGCGTACATAGGCAGGTTATACACATGTTCACTATGTACCAAGTCGTGTATATATGCAAGTCCACTATATACCAAGTAGGATATACACACAGGTTATACACGCAAGTTCTCTATATACAAAGACGCGTATAAATGTGGGATTGCTGATCAAAAGTCCCGTATGCGTATGCATGCACTTTCATGCACGGAAAAATGCGTTCATGTGGGAAAACTTATTTTTGGGTCTGTGGTATTTAGACCTATGGTTTTGGTTCTTGGTATTGTGTCCGAAGTGTTGAACCCAAGTATTGGGTCCCTAGTATTGGTTCTCAATGGTTTTGGACCATGGTATTGAGTAAGGCCTAAGACTATAAAAGGAGAAGAAGATCATTAGGCAAAGGCATTGAGAAAGTATTGAATATCTGATGAAGTATGAGATCCAATATGCAGGTTATGGGTTCATGATGCTTTCCTAAGGAGGAATCTAAGAGACTGATGGAGAACAAGATCTAAGGATAGATCAGGATCTAAATGGCTTGGAATGAATCATCTCTATACGGTTTGATCATGCTTATTCTAGATCTGTATACTAACGCATGTAATGTTCTATAAATGTTATGATATGGGTATGATTGATGTCTAGAATAACTACAAAGTTATGAGAAAATATTTGTAGATCTGTACGCGGGTTGGCTTTGGTGAAAGCGCGTATGTACGCTAGTTTGGTTCGTCATAGTAGCATATACATTATGATATATGATATTTGAAGTTGCAGTTGGATCTGGTTATTGTTGCAGAGTTCTGTTGTCTATTATGTGTTCTAGTGACTGTGTTGTTGACAAGGTTTCAGTGTTTCAGTATTGGGTGATTCAGAGATTGATGATGCAAGTGTAGTGGATGGGTGTATTGCAGTGATGATTAATTTTGTGCTTCAGTGTTGTTGTTGAGTCTAGTATGAAAATTGGATGAAACATGGCCTTCAAGTTATGATGTTGTGTTCCATGAGTATCTAGTCTGAAAATGTATGAAATGTGGTACCTGGAGGAAGAAAGAGAAGGTTGTAGCCTTCTGTTGGTCGGCACCTACGTACTAGTACATCGTCTAATACAAGAGCTAAGGGGGTCCTAGCTCCATTCTAGTAGTAGCTAGAAAACGAGTAAAGGTTGGAGCATTTCAGTAGGCCTGCACCTATGTACTAGTAAATGAATCGGCTAGTACAAGAGCTAAGGGGGTTGTAGCTCCCTTCCAGGAGAGTCTGGAGAACGAGAGAAGGTTATAGCCTTCTTCAGGTAGAATCCTGTGTACTGGTATAAGACTGCACCAATACAGAACCATTGTAAAAGGAAGTTTCTTATTAAAAAGAAGATTGAGACGACTTGCAGCAGGTGGTTTTCACCCACATTGGGTTTCCACCTTACATCATGGTGTTCATGTGTGCTTCTTGTGTGTGATGATCTGTTCTATTTTACTGCTCCTATTTATTGTTCATATGGTTAATAATGTTTTGAGGCACTCATTAAGGATCAACTAACTGAATCATAAGTTTACTGGATATACGGTTGTTGCATTATACACAGTTGCATATACACGTGGTTTGACTTAACTGAAGTAGTGTATATGAATCTTAATATGGAAATGAGAAATTTATATTAATTTGATAATACTGATTCACCCCCCCCCCCCCTCAGTATTATTTCCAACAATTGGTATCAGAGCAGGTCCTTTCGTAGAAGCTTGATCGCTTGAAGGAGATCTGGAGATCAATGGCAAAGAAGCTTAAGAAGAAAGCACCTAAGAAGAAGAAGACATCTCAGAAGAGCTATGACAATGGGAGAATCGATTGGGGAATATGTGGAAGAAGCACTCCAGATTTAGAATCACTTCAGAATGAAGATGAACATGAAAAAGAACTACCAGGTATGAATTTGTTATGCTCTGGTGATACATTTATCCATCCATTTGAAGATGATGAAAGTGATAGCGAAACAACTGAATGTGCTCTTATGGGTGAGCAAGAAAGATATCAAATAGAGGCAGAATTTAAAAGGCTTACAGACAAAATTAGATATCACCAAGATCTATTGAACAAAAGGGAATGTGCCTTCAAAGAAGAAGCTTCCAAACTAAAAGCACAACTAGAGGAAGGAAACAAGGTAAGGAAGTTATTCAAGGACAAGGAAGATCAATGTCAAAAGTTGCAGGATGAAGTGACATCATTAAGAAATGAAGTCAATGAAAGGAGCACAACAATCAAGAAACTCAGATATAGATCTAGTTACTATGAAAATCTTGAAGCTACCATCCTCTCGCTAAAAGAATATCTTGAAGAATCAAAAAGACAAAATAAAGAACTACTCCAAGCTCTTGAAAAACAAGAAAACAAAGTTCTTGAACTAAGACATCAGTTGGAAGAAGGAAGAAAAGCTGAAGAAAACATGAAGAAGCAGTATCATGAAAAGGAGGAGCAACATTAGGTTGAGGTAAATATTCTTAAAGATAACTTAGAAGAAAAGGATAAGCTCTTATGATTTCAAGATAGTAATAAGATCTTGGATGATATTCTTAGTAGTCAAAGGTCTCCTACTATCAAAACTGGTCTTGGTTTTCATGAATTTGTTGAAGGAGAATCTAGTTCATAGAGTAAGACAAGGGACTCTAATGTAAAATCTAAAATGCTCAACAAGGAGATGAGAGGTCCATCCCATCAACAACCAAGGAAAGAAATTCTTCAAAGAAAATCTTTTATTCCTAACTATGGAAATAACAGCCAGTCAATTCCTCAAATTAATAATGTTGAATTTTATGTATGTCATAATCTTGGACATGTTGCGGCTAGATGCAGAAGAAGAATGGTTCAAGACTATCACTCAAAAATATCATCACGTTCCAAGTACTTTAAGGGATATTTCTTTACTTGCAATATGTTTGGTCACAGAGCTATTGATTTCTATAGAAGGAATATGAAACATGTAAGGTGTTATGCATGTAACAAGCTTGGACATACATCAAATGAATGCATGAACAAAGGACGAGCACCTTACCAAAAGGAGAAAACATCATCACACTTGAAGATATGGAAGAAGAAGGAAGTACATTCCGAAAGATGTGGCACAGCACAATATACAGACATAATAGACTCAGAGGGACCTAAAAGTGAAAAACTTCAGTGTCCTAAATCTCATATGCAAGTTTCATAAAGGGAAGTCGTGTATATATGCAAGTTGGTTACTGTACAGTCATGTATATGTTAGTTTGGGGAAAAGCAGTGGGACAAGCTCAAGAAAAGGGGTCTGATATGATTCAGTCCATTTTTTTGCTTTGTTTCATAACGGTTATAATCTGCTGATGTTGTGTGGAAGTGTCTTGATATGTGTAAGATGTTTAGAAATTATTTGATCTTAACTTGTGGATGATGATACTTCTTGCTAATATATGCATGATCAAATCTGACAATAAGCAAGATGGCACAGGTTCAGGGGGAGCATATGTTTTTAATAATGCATTGTTGGCATTATGGTTAGTAGTTCTTAGTGATGATTCTTATATGGCTAAATGATACATCTTGCTATGATATGGTTATGAGTTGTCCATGAAAAAATCTCATATGATTCTTGGGGTTACATAGTTGGTGTTCAGATCAGAATTTTGGTTGATTCTCTGATGATGCATATATGGTGCTTACATAGTGATCTTCATAAGGATAAGAAGAAGTACAAAGCTTGAATACACATCTTCATTTATTGATGATGAGTCACTCATATGTTGTTGTCGTCATATGCATAAAGATCATATAATACAGTTATGATGCAGGATTCCTATAGTTCTTGGCACTCATGTGGATGAGGATTGTTGCTATTGAATATCAAGAAGTCTTGACAAATGATCTTGAGCTCAAGATAAATAGTGTTGGATACATGAATGTTTACTCAAAGTTGCATTGTTGGAGACATGATGATGATAAGTTCTTACCTATATGATGATAGGTTGATACTTACATATGTTGATTGATGCAGATGTTCCCATGTGATGATACTTGGATCATGTAAATCTTAATGTTGATGAGATGGTTATGATTTTTTTCACATATGATATAATGTGAATGATTCTGTATGTCATATGCAGAATTTTGTTCAAAAGGATGAGTTGATGTGGACATACCTTGATGACTTATTCTCTAATGAACATATACAGGTTGCTGGTCTAGATGTTGTTGACAGATGCTTATGGAGCAAATCATACATTGTGTATGATAGTTGTTGATGACTATCATGATCTTATTTAGACGTTTGGTGTCTGTTATAAATGTCATATCAAGACTCATGATGTAATAGTTTTTCTCTATCTATTGTAGTCATTTGATGAATCCCTTTTGGTCATATGATGTGATTTGTACCCCCACTATGCATGAGAAGGATGATGTAATATTTCAGTCATGTACAAACATTTGGTATTTGGCATATCCCCATTTGGTTGGGTGGATGAGTCAATATTTATATATCCCCACTTGGTTGGGAGATGAATGTATGTATGAGTCTTTGGTGATAGGAAGGTACCTATGATGTATAGAGTCATGTTCTTTCTTGTAGAACATATTTTTGCAAACCTTGCTTACACTCAGGGGGAGCATGAACAACACACTTCAGCAGAGCAGAGATTTCAGCATGTACTCGGAGGGAGCATGGACATAATGGTACACATTGGCATATATAAATGGGGAGCTCATTCAGATATTTCAGCAGGTACTTAGGGGGAGTATGGTCAACGGAATGATTACCAAGGAAAGAGAATATCTTGGTCCACCTTTTGTCCTTGATGTCAAAGGGGGAGAGTGATTTGGTGTTGTTGTCATCAAGTCCAAAGGGGGAGATTGTTGGCATTATGATGCATGTGTTGTACTTGATGGAAACCCAATCATAGAAGAAAAACTCACTTATACACAACTAGATGAATCTACAGAAGAGATATCAGATGTGACAGAATACATGGGATGCAGGACACCTCAAAGGAATCAGATGACAGTTCTCAGTATGAAAAGTTAGCTTTGCCATCAAGTCCAAAGGGGGAGATTGTTGGCATTATGATACAAGTGTTGTCCTTGATGGCAAGATGATAAATTATAGTGCAGCAGGTCAGTAGTAAAGAATTGATGATCAAACTACAAAGAATGAAGAAAGATGAGTATATACACAGGTTCACTATATACCAAGTCACGTACATAGGTAGGTTATATGCAGGTTCACTGTGTACCAAGTCGTGTATATATGCAGGTTCGCTATATGACCAAGAAGGGTATACACACAGGTTATACATGCAGGTTCTCTATATACAAAGATGTGTATAAACGTGGGATTGCTGATCAAAAGTCACGTATGCATATGCACACACTTTCATGCATGTAAAAGCATGTTCATGTGGGAAATCTTATTTTTGGATCCATGGTATTTAGACCTATGGTTTTGGTCCTTCGTATCGTGTCCGAAGTGTTGAACCAAGGTATTGGGTCCCTAGTATTGGTTCTTAATGGTTTTGGACCATAGTATTGAGTAAGGCCTAAGAATATAAAAGGAGAAGAAGATCATTAGGCAAAGGCAATGACAAAGTCTTGAATATCTAATGAAGTATGAGATCTAGTATGCAGGTTATGGGTTCATGATGCTTTGCTAAGGAGGAATCTAAGTGGTTGATGGAGAACAAGATCTAAGGATAGATCGAGATCTAAATGGCTTGGAATGAATCATCTCTATATGGTTTGATCATGCTTATTATAGATCTGTATACTGATGTATGTAATGTTCTGTAAATGTTATGATATGGGTATGATTGATGTCTGGAACAACTGCAAAGTTATGAGAAAATATTTGTAGATCTGTACGCGGGTTGGCTTTGGTGAAAGTGTGTATGCATGTTGGTTTGGTTCGTCATAGTAGCATATACATTATGATATATGATATTTGAAGTTGCAGTTGCATCTAGTTATTGTTGCATAGTTTTGTTGTCTGTTATGTGTTCTAGTGATTGTGTTGTTGATAGGGTTTCATTGTTTCAGTGTTGGATGATTCAGAGATTGATGATGCAGGTGTAGTGGATGGGTGTATTGCAGTGATGATTAACTTTGTGCTTCAATGTTGTTGTTGGGTCTAGTATGAAAATTGGATGAAACATGGCCTTCAGATTATGATGTTGTGTTCCATGAGTATCCAGTCTAAAAATGTATGAAATGTGGTACCTGGAGGAAGAAAGAGAAGGTTGTAGCCTTCTGTAGGTCGACACCTACGTACTAGTACATCAGCTAGTACAACAGCTAAGGGGGTGGTAGCTCCCTTCCAGTAGTAGCTGGAAAACAAGTAAAGGTTGGAGCATTTCAGTAGGCCTGCACCTACATACTAGTAAATGGATCGGCTAGTACAAGAGCTAAGGGGGTTGTAGCTCCCTTCCAGGAGAGTTTGGAGAACGAGAGAAGGTTGTAGCCTTATGCAGGTAGAAGCCTGTGTACTGGTATAAGACTGCACCAGTACAGAACCATTGTAAAAATAAGTTTCTCATTAAAAAGAAGATTGAGACGACTTACAGCAGGTGGTTTTCACCCACATTGGGTTTCCACCTTACATCATGGTGTTCATGTGTGCTTCTTGTGTGTGATGATCTGTTCTATTTTACTGCTCCGTTTTACTGTTCATATGGTTAATAATGTTTCGATGCACTCATTAAGGATCAACTAACTGAATCATAAGTTTACTGGATATACGCTTGTTGCATTACACGCAATTGCATATACACACGGTTTGACTTAACTGAAGTAGCGTATAGGAATCTTAATATGGAAATGAAAAAAGTTATATTGATTTGATATTACTAATTCACGCCCCCCCTCTCAGTATTATTTCCAACAGTAATATCACCTACACACAAGAGGGTTATTCAACAAGCAAAAAATTCAAACTCTTAGGAATGTCAAAAATATTAATTATAGAGAATTAAATTGTAAAGGAAAAGATGAGTTGAATTTTAACCAAGATCTAGCTATTCCATTAAGAGAGAAACTATATTTTTATGCTTTCCATTACAAAGTATACAACCACACTTTCGAAGAGTAATGATTGAAAAATCTACAGAGACAACCTTTTCACATAAGCAAATCTCAGAAAGGAAACATTGTTAAACTAAGTGCAAAAGAGAAAATCCATAACAAAAATGTACAAAGGAGAGAGGCGCGAGTGCATGGGTTGGGACCTAACCCAATGTAACTCATCCCTCTAGAACACACTGAGATTGAAGGGAAAAAAATGGTTTTATTTTATCTCAAAAAGTATTCAAATACATGATAATATGGGAATTGAAATGACAAGCAACAAGCTTCTATATCTAACAGCCACTATGCTCCTCCAAAAAATCAACTCCTAATATGCTCTTGGGATCCTTTATTTACACAAAATGAGTGAGGGAACAACCTCGTTGGAAGGAGGATTTCTTTCCTCCAAAATCCATATAAAAGTGGATCTAGCCTCTTGAGATCCTCACATCCACTAGGTGTAGTAATTTTCCAATATCCAGCAGCGTTGTTGGGGAGTTAATGCAAGGAATGAGCCTCTTACATTTCCTCCAACTGATCTGCAAGGTACTTATGTAGAATAAATACTCTTTTTCTTTCACATTTAACATGTTAGGCCACAAGATATGATAAACATTCCTTAATCTCCATAAAGAACACATTATAGTCCAAAAAGGTGTCATCAAATGTAAAGAGAGAGGTAAATGTATGTCGAAGGATGACTAGATGGACCTTGATTTATACCTACTTAGGAGGCCTATCAATGTGGTGGAAAACTTACTATCAATTTTTTTGTGGAGGTCTTGTGATTACCTCTTTGATATATTTTTCAGCTATAATATCATACGGATCTTACATGATCTTGAGTTGGCCCTAAGAGGTCTATGTGATTATTATAGAACTACATGTGTCTCATTATTATTGTACTTTGTATCTAAACTGAAAATTTGATGAATACCTAATAAGAAGAATATTTAATTATTGGATTGCCCCCTTATGGGGTTTTTCCCTTGTCTCCAACCAAAACACTGGTGTCTCTATTGTGTTTGTTTTTCTTCTATTCGCATCAGATGAGATTTCCTGTGTTGCAAAATTTGATGCACAACACCATTGATTTGATGTGCCGCGCCCTTTTGCAGACCAATTTTGGAGGACTTCGCGGTGCCCAAATTTGGTTCACGATAGCTTGTTTAAAATTTTATTGAGTCTAATTTCCAAAACATCTTGAATTTTTCAATTTGGAGTTCATTTCCCTGTCAAAAGTCAAATCTCCCAAGACTGGTCAAAATGTGCAAAATGAGGCTGCCTAAATGTAGAGTGTTGTTGAAGTCAACTTTGGAAGGTCTTCCTCAACTCAAAATTGAGCTCATGATAGGTCATTGGAAAGCTCATTGTGTCTAGTTATTAGTTCACTCATCAAGCAAGTCATTTGGCCAACCAATCTAGGAGAAATATTGATTTTCCCAAGGTCACTCTAGAGGTATAGCAATTCTCCTGAGGCAACTATATTTTTGACATTTCTCTAAAACCATGACACCTGTGTAAAACGTGAAGGAGTTTTTTCTTCCTGGGCCTGTCATGGATAAAACCCTTTCTCACTTTTGTCAAATTTATCTTCTATTTCTCATAAACATCATTTGAGTAAAACCTATCCCAATGTGTGGAACAAGGGTATTTGTCGAAATGAAGTGAAATGAAGGGGATAAGCGGCTTCTAAATTCTTGAGGAAATTTTTGAAAGCAGGGAGGGATGTTAGGAAGCAGGGGAAAGTGTAATTTAAAAGATTGGGTGAGGGGAAGGGGTCCAAAAGGGCTAAACACAGGCCTAGCCTAGAAAATTGTCAAATTGTAGCAAGAAACTAGGGTTTGCGGGAAAATGAGGAATTTGAGGGATATCAGTGACAGGAAGTTTTAATAAGGTACATTAAGGATAGGGGAAGGTGTATGAACATCCGGACACAAGTTTTGTTGATGATTTGACCATCTAAGAGAAATTACCTTCAAAACCATAGGAGAGGGACATGAGCCTTACCCAAGTACAATTGAAGCATGAACAAGCTGTAAAATGACCTATTGGAACCTAAAGTGATGATGACCACTCTTTTAATGATGGTACACTCAACTGAATGGTGACATGGACCGACATTTGGAAAACTTTGGAGGGAGTGAAAACAAACCCTAGACCTAGTGAGACCTAAAACCCTAAAACTGATTTTGGTACATGGAATGAAACAAAATGATAGTAAATGACCTGAACATATGAAAACAAGCCAAAAGGTAAATACTATGAGGGAAATTGATAATTAACCACTACCATCAGTTGATCCATGACCTAATGGCATGCATCTGATCAAACGGGACACCTAATATGCATGCAAAAAGAGAAATTCGATCACTGATGGAGGGATGAAGATACTGACACTAACAGAAACAACACTTAATTTGACACCTCCCTTGCAATGGCACGAAAAAGTGATGATCTCCGGTATTACAACAAGAATGATACAACTCCCAAGGCTACCATCTTTAATTTATCAATCTGGGATTCATACAAACATAAGAGGTGACAATGTTGTATGCACAACAACCATAGTTCTACCTAAGATGAAATGTAGTGAATCAAACCAAGGTATACAGAGACCATTTTGTAAACTGAATCTTATTTTTCAAGGAAGGAAAAATATTTCTTGTCCAATTGCATAAGAGAAAAACTTTTGATCTAATTACAAGGAAAGAAATGCTTGTAAATGAAAACCTAATCTATTGTAGAAACTAAATGGAAAAGAAATAAACCTAGTCTATTAGCATAAAGTAAATGGCATGAAATCAACCCTAAACTACTGCATCCAAAGTAAATCCTATGCCAGTTAGAGGATTCAATAAATGATTCAAGAAATAACAATTTAAATTATTCCTATGTTATTTAATTCATGCTTACAATAACTAAACCTAATTGTAGAAATAATTGCAGCGATGAAAAAAGAGTTCTAAGTGGTATCTAATCTTACTCAACCTTTGTTACAAGGCCTAGGAGTCATTATTAAGGGCTAAGAAGAAAAAAATAGGCTTAAGGATAAATTCTAGTCTATCTCTAATGGATTCTCCATGGTGCTACATGATGCTACAGGATTGCTACATGATATTATATCATTGTCTTGTATCGCTACAGGATTGAAAACAAGAGAATTAAATAGGCTTAGAAAGTTATATTAAGGTGAGGAAATATGGTAAAAGGTTGGAGAAGGGTATGGGAGTCCTTTCCAAGATTACTACTCCTTAGAAGCCCATCTTTCATAATGGGGAAAATGCAAACAATAGCCTCTAACAATTTTGTGATGTAATTTCTATGTGTAGACTGTTAAGAAGGATAAATGAGAATGGAAGGAGGGTGATAATGATATGGTTGAAAATTACAATGATGGTTATTTTCCCTGTAAGCCAGTAATATCACCTACACACAAGAGGGTTACTCAACAAGCAAAAAATTCAAATTCTAAGGAATGTCAAAAATATTAATTGCAGAGAATTAAATTGTAAAGGAAAAGATGAGTTGAATTTTAAGCAAGATCTAACTATTCCATTAAGATAGAAACTATACTTTTATGCTTTCCTTACAAATTCTACAACCACACTTTCGAAGAGTAATGATTGAAAAATCTATAGAGGCAACTTTTTCACATAAGCAAATCTAAAAAAGGAAACATTGTTAAACTAAGAGCAGAAGATAAAATGCATAAAAAAAATGTACAAGGGAGAGAGGCGCGAGTGAATGGGTTGGGACCTAACCCAATGTAACTCATCCCTCTAGAACACATTGAGATTGAAGGGAACAAAATGTTTTTATTTGATCTCAAAAAGTATTCAAATACCTGATAATATGGGAATTGAAATCACAAGTAACAAGCTCCTATATCTAACAATCATTTTTCTCCTCCAAAAAATCAACTCCTAATATGCTCTTAGGATCCTTTATTTACACAAAATGAGTGAGGGAACAACCTCATTGGAAGGAGGGTTGATTTCCTCCAAAATCCATATAAAAGTGGATCTAGCCTCTTGAGATCCGCGCAGCCACTAGGTGTAGTAATTTCCCAATATCTAGCAACGTTGTTGGTGAGTTAATGCAAGGAATGAGCTTCTTACATTTCCTCCAATTGATCCAATGTACTTATGTAAAATAAATACTCTTTTTCTTTCACATTTAACATGTTAGGCCATAGGATATGACAAACATTCCTTAATCTCCATAAAAAACACATTATAGTCCAAAAAGGTGTCATCAAATGTAAAGAGAGAGGTAAATGTATGTCGAAGGGTGACTAGATGGGCCTTGATTTATACCTACTTAGGAGGCCCATCAATGTGGAGGAAACCTTACTATAAATCTTTTTGTGGAGGTCTTGTGATTGCCTCTTAGATACATTTTTCATCGATAATATCATATGGATCTAGCATGATCTTGGGTTGGCCCTAAGAGGTCTTTGTGATTATTATAGAAATATATGGGTCTCATTATTATTGTACTTTGTATCTAAACTGAAAATTTGATGAATACCTAAGAAGAATAAGATTTAATTATTGGATTTCCCCCTTACAGGGTTTTGCCCTAATCTCTAACCAAAACCCTGGTGTCTCTATTGTGTTTGTTTTTCTTCTATTGTTCCTTATTGTTTCACTTCAATTTTTATGTTATTGTTATCTCTATATAATTTATTTTGATGATATGAGGTGAATGTAATGTGTAAATTGTTGGGAAAGTTTAAAAATGTGATTATCTATAATAGAGAACAATCTAGCCCTAAAATTAACAATAAAAAGCATTGTAGTGTGAAAATCCCTTGAATCCACTAATGGGGCATATGTTATTCATGGAGGATAGAAGGAGAAAGGTGAGAGAGAAATTTTAAGATACAGATACCATGGGAGACGTAAGTCTCCTAGAATTTTCAAGAAAATTTGTTGGAACTAAGGCAAGGTTGGCATTTCAGAAGAGATTACAAGGTAATGAAAAATAAGAATAAGATGGAAAAGAATGATTTAGATGAATATTTTGAAAAATCTTCTTAGGATGGCTATGGAGATTATTTTGTTGAAACTTTGATAACACTTTGAAGCTAAGGTGTGTGGTTGATAGAATTTAAAGGTTCCTTCCATATGAATTCCCATTCGCATTGATTTTCAATCCATGCGACATATGGTGGTTGGTTCGTATATGTTAATTATGACTCTCCTTTTAGCGTAGTTGGTAAAGATAGAGACTCCCTCAAATTCCATGATGATAGAATGAACATGATAAATTTAGTTTTTCACATTCTAAGTTCATCAAAAAACTTATTTTATATAAGAATATTCAATCATGTAAATGTGTCAGTTAATTTCAATGGAAGAGGGTGTAAGGTGGACCAAAAAAATTTGGTTCTTGCTAGAGGTGTTTATGTGGGAAATTTATTATAGCTTGATGTTTGTACCATTAATTGTAATATTTCTTCAATTTCTCTAATAAAGAGATTTGTAAGATATACATCTTCATAATTTGAATTTCTATATACTTATGATAATCATGTTTTCTAGGTACCTAAACAGATATTGCTTGATAAAGAAACTTATTTACTTAGAAGGAAATAATATGGTATGAAATATTGAGACATAAAGGTCAAAAATATTTATGAGAATTATAAAACAAGAATCTTGTGGATGGATTGAATGATTGTTCTCTTGAGTTTGGCTATTGTGAGCATGCATATATACAAAACAATATCATGTTCAATTTTATTCTAGTTCTCGCAAATTTGATTGGATGTTGGATTCATTTCCTTTTGATGTATTTTGTCCAATTAAAGTTACTTTGATTTATAAGGATTTTCATTGTATGTAATTAATTTTTTATTACTCTAGGACAAGTATATCTTCTTCAAACCAAATCTAAAATTTTTAGTTGGTTCAAGGAGTTTAAATATCTATTGGAAACTTAAAGTAGTAGGAAGATTAAGCTGTGAGGAATAATAATGTTGGTGAGTCTTACAAGAAAATTCCATCCATTGATATGAATCACACTTACTCAATAGTAAAGCCAGTTATAAACTATTTCATAGATTGACACAAGGAAGAGGCTACCCACACATTGGAAGAAGGAGAGGCAAGGGACCTGATGGAAATATTTATGAGGACCACCCAACTTTGATACTGTCCTCCATCAACTAATAGGATGGTTGAAATAGATGGGAAGTGATTTTTGTGTGCAAGGGGTATAAAAAAGAGCTTGTTGATTTTTGTACCAAGAAAATAAAAGATGAAAACAACAAGTTTCTCAGTCCCTGGATTTGTAAAAATGATCTAAACTAGTTCCAATAGAAAATTGAGGTGTAAAAATTTTATCTAATTGATGGTTTATGAAAACATAAAAAAACTAATAGTCAAAACAACTTTTGAAAATAGAAAATATACCATTTAATATTATTGGAAATTGAGAAAAATAAATTGTTGGTGTCTAGAATTGCTTGAAAACATGCCCAAAATTGATTGGAATTGCTTGAAAAGTGGGTTGACTAAGTTTAAAAGAGGGTCATGTACACAATTTTGTGTGTAAATACTTAATTCCAAGCTTACCATTTAATAAGATACTACCATTATGGAAAAATATGTAATTGATGTCTAAATAAAGTTTGCTAATATGTTGGTGCCACCAATGAAAGGTTAGAGTACTTTAACCATATTTTAATTTAGTTAATCAATAAGGATATCACTCTATTTTTATCTAGTAACTATTATGCCTGATATAAAATGTTGAGTTCCTGAACACAACTTGGTTAGAATAATGAGTTCCCATGCAGTTTAGTAATTAAGAGAAAAAGTATCCTTTGATGCACATATTTGTAATAAATGGGGTTATATGAGAATCAAAAGATTAAAGGGTTGTTAATTGTATCTTGGGATGCTGTCTAAAAGTTATATGATTTGGGCACCAAAAACTTGTTAGAGAATCCCGTAATCATGAGCAAGGGACTTGATGGCAAGCTTTATTAAGACCACTCAACTTTGATATTGTCCTCCATAAACTAATAGGATCGTTGAAATAATTGGGAAGTGATATTTGAGTGAAAGGGGTATAAAAATGACCTTGTTGATTTTTGTCCGAATAAAATAAAAGAAGAAAACAAGAAGTTTCTCCTTCCATGGATTTGTAAAAAATGAACTAAACTAGTCTCCGCGAAAACTTGAGCCGTTAAAACAACATTAGAAAATGGAAAAGCTTGAGCCTTAAAACAATTATCTACTCGATGGTTTCTGAAAATGCAATAAAATTGAGAGTTAAAACAACATTATAAAATGGAAAATATGTCGTTTGATGTGACTAGAAATTAGGAAAAATAATTTGCTTTTGTCCCAAATTGATGGGAATTTATTGATGGTTTGAGTAAGTTTAAAGGAGGGTCGTGTACAAATACACACGCATGTTAGACGGGCAGTTCCACATAATTTAAGTAATTGCTTGCAAAAATATATTAAAGATTAGTACACTTGTGCATTATATGGTTAAATTTGACGGAGAAAATGCACAACCCCATAGGCAATATGGTAGTGCAAAAGAAATTTTTCTCCCAATTGATTATTAATAAATGATTTATTTTTCTAAAATAAAGATCATAAACTAATCAAATATTATGCCATGGATTAATATAGTTATTAGTATTAGGGAGGATATGAATTGTTTGATTATTCAATGTCTAGTGAATATTAGATAATATAATTACAAATACATATTAATACATATTAAGGAAAAACATTAAAGAAAGATATTTATGTAAAAATACATTAGACCAAATTGATTTTAACTAGCTCCTAAGTGTCTAAATATCATGTAACACTTTATGATTAAAGCAAAGTTTTTTTAACAATGTGTCTACCTTGGATTTTCTTCCATATTCCATTATCCAATTTCAAGAATATCTTATTATACATAGAAAATAAAGTTTTAAGTGTATCATTTCATCTTATTGATCAATTTTGTACTCTAGAGTTCATAGATAGTTTGGATTGCTAGACTATTTTTTATGTTCGCCCCCTAACTTTAATTTTCAAAAGCGACATGTTAGCCCATTGTGATAGGAAGATAAAGGTAAGCTCCCTTAAGTATAAGGTCCACTTCTATAACTTTTGGACATCTCATCCCTTGATAAGTTACAAATGTTTGGTATAGTTGGCTTTCACTCCAATGAGTCACTATTTACCATGGTGAAAATTTCATTTAGGGGAGAGACTTATTCTACAACCCAGTACGAGGAGGACATGTAAGTCTGTTCACCCATCATTTCCTCTTTAAAAGAAAAATAGAAATAAAAAAATTATATTCTAAATTGAAAAATAATGTCCATTATAATAGAAAAAATGAATATGTTGTAATGTAATTAGAAGAAAAATAATGTGTAAGTAAGATGTTGAAATCTTAAATAAAATATTTTAATGTTATATAAAAAAAATACTCAATGTGAGTTATTATAAAATATTTTAATAGGAATTAATATAGATATATACTTAAATATATTCCTATAAAAACTTTTTAATTTGTATGATAAATTGTGGTGTACATGTATGTAAATTTTTAATGTTGTACATTATATTATCTATCATTAAAAAATTATGTATATATCTCAAAAATAATGGTTTAATTTTAAACATTATTGTCCTTTATATACTTTTATTCAAAAATACAATTTAAACAATGAAAATAACAATTTTATTTTACACTTATGAGGTTTGCACTTAAGGAAATTTGATCCTATCTGTTCATATTAGATCAACAAACCAATAATTTTATGTTGATAAATAAATAAAGAACAAATAATTATTAATACTAATAACTCAATATTTTTTAAATGGTGTTAAATCTCATATTTTATTGAGAAATAGGAAAACATAATTTTATTTTTAAAAAAATAAAAATAAGTAATTAAAGACATTTTTCTCCAATCAAAATGCAACTTGATTAATTTAATTTCCTTAATTTATTTAAATGATGAAATATTGGAAATGAATAATAAATTAGAACAGATTTTTAACATTAACTTTTTATGAATTTACGATTGTATAATGAAAATGATTTATTCTCTTATTATTAATTTTTTTACAAATAAAAAGTATAAATTCGATATTATTTACTTTTTAGTTTGTAAAATTATTAATAAAACGTACATAATTAATAATTTCATTTTAAAAGAAAAATTTTAAGGTTTACTTATGTGATTTGTGATACGATAGTGGAAGGAAAAAAATAAAAGAAAGAAAAAAAAATCAATTTATTTTTATAGTATGATATTTTAGGTGATTAATATTAAAGTGGTTTAATTTTTTTATATAGAAATAGTGAACAAATTATTTTTATGATTATTAATATGGAAATGACTTAATTGTATAAATGGAAGTGGCTTAATTTTATAAAAGAAGGAACTAAAATTATCTTTGTGATGATTATTATGTAAATGGTTTAATTGTATAAAAGAAGGAATTAAAAATTGAGAAAATTACATTTGAAATGAAAGGTTTACCTTTGTGATGATTGGCATGGAAATGATTTAATCTTGTAAGAGAAGATAAAAGAAAAGGAAAAGAAATTTACATTTTTATGATATGATATCTGTGGTGATTGATATGGAAGTGTTCTAATACTCACAACTGACATGTTAGCCCATTGTGATAAAAAAGAGAATGGTACATGCCCTCAAGTATAAGATGCAACTTCTATTTGTCTTGCATCCCATCCCTTGATAAGTTACAAATGTTTAGTATATGTGGTGTTCACTCCAAAAAGTCACTAATTCCCATAACGAAAAAATCATAAATAAATAAATAGTAAGTAACTAATAAAAATTAGATAAACTCAAATATTTTTAATAAAATAATGTGCAATGTGATATTTTATTTGAAAACTTACAAAATTTTGGTCTACATATTTTAAATCATTTTAAAACTATTTTAATATTCTTAACACAAGTAATTAAGATATATGTTCGCAATATAAATACAACTTTAAAAAAAAAAAACCCCCCTTTAAATAATTAATTTAGATTTATAATTAACATAATAATTTGAATGATGTATTATTATAAAAATAAAAAATTAATTAAATATAATAATTTGCATGAATCAGAATGCTTAAAAATGAATACTAATAGAAGAATCTTTTAACAATTAAAACTTTATGATATCAAATTCATGATAGTGTATAATGAAAATGATTTATTTTTTCCTAAATAACATTTTTATAAAATAAAAATATTTTTTTTAAATTTTTTTAATGTTTTAAAATTATTAATAAAAAAGTAAACAATGAAGAATTTCATCTTAAAAGAATTTTTGAAGGTTTATTAATGTGATTTGTGAGATGATAATAGGAAAAAATAAAAAAAGTTTATTGTTGTAGTATGATATTTGTGGTGATTAATATGGAAATGGTTTAATTTCTATATCAAAAAAATAAAGTTTATTTAAATGATATTGTATAAAGAAAAAATGAATTGTTTGAGATTATTTGAAAGGAATTATGTAGAAGGAAAATTACATCTGAAAAGGTTTGATTTTTTATCTAGAAATGGTTTAATTTTATAAAATAAATGAAAAGAAATTTCATATTTTTAAATTTTATATTTAGAAAGGTTATTTTATAAAAGAAATGGAAAAAAAAATTTATTTTTTAAAGTTTATAGTTTATGATATGATATTTGTGGTAATCATGGAGGGTGTTGTAATCTCCCACGTTAAAAAAAAAAAAATATTTTTGTGATTTAAAATATTTGATAATGACCAATAAATCGTACTTGTGATGATTTAATGAAAAAAAAAACCATATTTGAAATTAATATGAAAAAAAACACATATCTAATAAAATACATACATAGAAATAAATTTTTTCAAATTATAGAATATTCCCCGTTCGTTCAAGAGGCACTTCGATGTCTATGAATATTTCCCTTTCATGGACAGTTCGATACCTTTTTTTTAAATTATCGTGCAATGTGTGAACAATAAATTCGTGTAGAATATTCCCCGTTCGTTTCATAGAGACACTTCGATATCTATAGAATATTTCCCTTTCATAGAGACAGTTCGATATTACCATTTTTTTAAATTAATCGTGCAATGTGTGAACAATAAATTCGTGTAGAATATTCCCCGTTCGTTTCATAGAGACACTTCGATATCTATAGAATATTTCCCTTTCATAGAGACAGTTCGATATTACCATTTTTTTAAATTAATCGTGCAATGTGTGAACAATAAATCCGTATTAATCTCCAAGTTTAACCTAATTAACTTAACATCATCCGCACAACGACTTTATATTCAAAGTCATCTTCATTAGTTTGTTTGTATGGACTTCCATTACAATTCAGTTGATCTAGATTATAGACTTAACACATCAGAACAAACCAATGTCAATAATGGGATTTGTAGTTTTGGCTAATCTGTAAACCCAAAATACTTAATGACTAATGACATAAATTACCTTCTTTTATTAAGGCAAAACGTCAAAAGTTTATCTAGAAACCTTTGTATACGAAATCAAAGTCATTGCTTCGTCCAGTCCACTTGCGTTTGCGTGTACAACTCTGCATATTGACCCCATCGCATTAGGACTCCACTTGCGTTTGCGTGTATCTATTCTTCTTCCCTCCCTTCCTTCACTCTATATAAACCTCTTCTCCTCCATCCCTTCTACATAGAAATCAAGTCCTCCCCCAAACTTTACTCATTCAGGATTTGATTTGGCTGAATGTTGTTCTCGCTGGATATGGCAGCGGCAAAATGTGTTGCTCTACTTCTTGTGGTACTGGCCGTGGGAGGCACCCACGCGGTGGACTACGTGGTCACCAATTCAGTCGAGAGTAGCGACGGCGGGAAGAGATTCGACAACGAGATAGGAAGGACAAACGCCCTGCAGATAATGGACGCCGCCACCCAATTCATCTGGCAAACCTTCGCTCAGCAATCGTCGGCCGACAGGAAGAATGTGCAGACGGTCACTCTGTTTGTAGAAAGCTTCAGCGACAGCGGAATCGTGGCCTACACGAGCAACGACCAAATCCACTTGAGAGCGGAGTACGTTGCCAGTTACCAAGGCGACGTAAAGACTGAGATCACAGGCGTCCTGTACCACGAGATGACCCACGTCTGGCAGTGGAACGGCAACGGCAACGCGCCGTCAGGGCTGATCGAAGGCATTGCGGATTATGTTCGCCTCACTGCGGGCTTTGCCCCATCACACTGGGTTAAGCCAGGCAGCGGTGACAAATGGGACCAGGGCTACGATGTGACTGCCTATTTTCTCCAGTACTGTGACACCGTTGCTTCTGGTTTCGTTGCGAAGATGAATTCGAAACTGCGCGATGGATGGGACCTGGGATTCTTCAACGATCTCACTGGCAAGTCTGTGGATGAGCTTTGGAGTGATTACAAGGCTAAGTATGCAAATTCATCGTGAGCCAAAGTAGTGTACTAATTGCCGCGTCATAACTACTCAGTAATAAACAAAGTAGTGTACTAATTGCCGCGTCATAACTACTCAGTAATAAATGGCGGCTTAGCGTGTAGGTTTATAAAATTAAAATAGCATATTATGTAATTTGAAGCTGATACTAATGATGTGTCCCTGACATACCATTGGCCTGGGTTAGTAAGAAAAGTAATACTTATAAGCATTGTCGTTTGTATTTGTATGCTATTTCAATGCAGTTGAATTCTATTGTGAAAAGACGGTGGTGGTACTCAAATACTCCATAAAATATGGCTATACAACATCGGTATGCTTAACTTTCATCAAGCCGATCACGATAATTAATAGTCATTAAAATGTTTTCACCGGTTTTGGTTTGGCATGTTCATTAAATATGGTTTAAACAATGTTAAATTTGTCACACTTTCGTGATATAATTTTTTGGTTTAATATAAGTAAATGTTCTATATTTTAATCTATATATATATATAAATATTTTCATTTAGGTTGAGATTAAACTATTAGTATATTTTTCCTTTTTTCTATATTTTGAAAAAAAATAACATATTAAAAATAATAAAATTTTAATAATGTAATTTTAATAAAATTTTAATAATGCAAATTTTAGTTTGATGTTCTCAAGTCGTTAAACAATAACAAAGATGTTGTTGTTCTCAAAACTGATTCAGTGGTTATTCTAGATAAAGAGGATTATCAAAAAAATGTTGGACCGCCTTTGTAATAGCAAGAGATATAGGAAACTTAATAAAGATCCTTTAAAGAATATCTCCAATAGTGTGGCTCTTGCTATAAAATCCAGTAACTTAGTTAGCTCTTTTAATCATAAGCTTATCGAAAGTAGCCCTCTTAACCCCATAATCTATGGCCTTCCAAAGATTCATAAGGAAGGGGCCCCCTTGAGATCCATTATCAACACTATAGGAGTGTCGACCTATCTTCTAGCTAAACATTTAACCCAAAAGCTTAAACCCCTTGTTGGCCATACATAATACTTTATCAAGGACTCCTCATTTATCAATGAGTTAAAGGGTATAAAATTGGATCCTTATGACAAAATTTGAGTTTCGATGTGGTCTCCCTCTACACCAATATCCCTATCAATGAGTCCATTGAAGTCATCAAGCATATTATGGATTCTGATATGCCTAGTTTAGTTGGTATTTGTCTCACCCCTACTTTCTTCTCTTTTGATGGGAAATTCTATGAACAAACTTGTGTTGTTGCCATCGGTTCACCCCTCTCCCCTATGGTGGCTAATCTATTCATAGAGGACTTTCAATCAAAGGCCATGGCCTTTGCTCGACTTCTTCCTAAGATGTGGAAGAGGTTTGTGGATGTCATTTGTGTCATCTGGTCCCATGGTAAGGAAAAGTTGAAACTTTTTTTTCCTTCACCTTAACAATTAATCTAGTTCCATAAAGTTCACCATGGAATATGAGAGCAATAGTAGTCTTCTTTTCCTTGACATCCTCCTTTAAGGAAGGATGATGACTCTTTTTCTCATCAAGTCTTTCAAAAGAAAACTCACACGGAGCAATATCTTCATGCTAAATATCATCACTTCACAACTCAAAAGCTTGGTGTTCTCAACACTTTAACGACTAGAGCTTTAAGAGTTTCTAATGAAAACCATCTTAATGATGAGAAATCTCATCTCCTAAGTGTTTTCTATAATAAAGGGTATAGTTTGCACCAATGTACTAAGTCTTTCCTCAAGGCCGAAAAATGTCCTAAGATTAAAAAAGAACTCAAGGATCGATTTTTAGGGGTGCATCTCCCATTTATCCAAGGGACCACCCACAAGATTGTGAAGATCTTAAAGAAGCATAAAGTTACTTCAACCTTTAGGCCTCTAAATACCATCCAAAGCTCCCTAAGATCTGTAAAAGCCTCAGTCGGCCCTAAACATATGAAAGATGTTTACGTTATCCCTTGATATTGTGGGACTCCCGACATAGGTCAACCTGATCACTCAATTAATGAAGGATTCATGAGCACTCCATTGACATCAAACATGGCAAGACCCGCTCCTGAGCTTTGGCAAAACATGCAGAAAAAACTAAGCATCACATCTGCATTGAGGACTAAGTTGTTGCTAAGATTAGTCATTTCCATCATCGAAAATCCAAGGAAGACGTATAAATCGAAAGAATGCCCAATAATTTGAATAGAGACGATGGTTGGAAAATTAGCAAATGTTGGTACTCGGTCTTGTCTTCCTAATTTATTTTAATTTTATCTTAGTTGAATTTATAATTCTCTTTTTCTCTTATTTTGATTGTGTATTTTTATATAGATGTTTCATTATTTATTATTTTATTTATTTATTTAGTTATTTTTAACTACTTTATATTTTTTCTTAGTTTTATAATTTTCTTACTAATTTTTTTATTATTTTCATAAAATTTTTGGATTATTTTCTTGTTTGTGTGGATCTTTTAATTATTTTAGGGGCTTATTTCTTTAATTTATTTTTGACTTTGGAAAAAAAAAAATTCAAAGTTTTTTACTATTATTTATTATTTTAGATTCGATTGTTTCGAAATTTATTATTTTGATATATATATATATATATATATATATATTATTACGTCCGCAGGTACCGAGTCTGATAAACATATATATATAATATATAAAAAAGGTCTGAACTCATTAATGTTTTTTCGGGCCTTAACCTTAGTTTTATGTTTGGCTTTGATTTTTGTAATTTTTTTTAATTTATTTATTTAATTATATGGCCAATCATAACTTAATATTAGATTTTATTTAATATAATCTGATTTTAGTAATTAATGATATTTACTAAAATATTATTTTTCAAAAACTAGTGTTTTATTATAACCATTAACTTTTTTAATAGTCTCTTCATTTCTCTCTATAATGTCGTGCCATGATCCGCCTCTTCATATTGTCACGACAATCGAACGATGGATATGGTTCAAAAATGCATCAACACATCGTACGCAAAGCTTCTCCTAAGTGATTACTATCGAAAGTAATTTTTCTTAATTAAAAATATTTTCTTTGAAGGGCAAGTTATACTTTTTTTAATTTTTTGTCAAAATTGTAAATTTTTTTATAAATTTCTATTCTTAAAAAGTTAATTTAAAAATTAACATTTTAATTTTGCAAATTATAATTTTTTTATTGATTTTTTTTTGTGAGCTTTGTGGGACTATATTTTTTCATCATGTCAATATCCGCTGAACATTGAAGTGGGCAAGAACGCCTGTGGACATTTTTCCTTTACATTGATTAAAATTATTTTTTGAATAATTTTTTGTATTTATTTAATGAAATGCCCAGTTAAAAAAAAATAAAAAATAAAAAATAAAAATTAATTTAATTAAATTTAATTTAAAGAAATCATATAAAATTGATAGCTATGATTATATTACTAATTAAAGTTGACATCCGTATGTAATTTATTACAAAAATATAAAATACCTGATTTATCTTGACAATTTAGTACCTACAATTATGATGACAACTAACTCTTAACATACTCCACTCACCATCATTGCCACTTCTGTCTTGAAACACAATTGTCGATGGAGATGTCTCGCAATTTACGGAAGGTCGTGCATATGTGTCCATGGCGAACGACGATATGCTTTTTTCACAACGAGAATATTATGTAGTTGTGAACAACAAAAAAATTGTTTCAACAAGATTTACTGGTTTCAAAGTAAGTGTGTTCTAACTTCTAAGGCCGTTTGTCAGCTTTAGGGTTAGTGTTTAAGAATTTTAGGTCTGTGAATATAGAACACTTTGGAAAGCTGAAAGGTAATTTGTAGTGAATCGAACCACATCTTAATCTCCGCGGAGACACTGCAAATACTACCATTTCATAGGAGCATTCGGCTCCTGCTGATGGTGAGAACCATAACACTTCTTCACTACCTGGTGTAGATAGTACTATCATTGGTTAGCATAATTGTTGGAGCTCTCCCTGTCGAGGGTTTGCTCACAAATGGGAAGAAAGCCACGACTACCGAGCAACATCCCTGTAATGGCGAGGTTGAGGTCACGATGCAAAAGGTTGTGGCTGCGGAGCAACCACCTTTGCCAAATACCCTGGCTGATGCAGAAGCTCTATTTCAATAGGGCTGCATATGCAAGAATCCCTTTTAGATCTCAGTCAAAATGGTATTTTGATACTCTTTGATTTTTTTGGGTGAGATACACGAATATCATAACGGAACTCAAACTTTTAGTAGGGTTCAAATGAGGGTTTCTTCCAAGGTTTCAATGCCTCTTTTATGAAGGTAAGAAATTAGATGATACTACTTTTATCTCTTATTATCATATTTATAAGGATTCTATTGTTCTTTTAACTCTTTACCTAGGAGGGGTCTTTTGGGGAAACTTCATCTGTCCAAGATTTTTTATACAAATACCCTGTTCATAATCAAGCTCCCTAAGGTGTTCATCCTCCTTCGACTCACCCTCAACCTCCATAAAAAGAAGTCCCTTCTCAAGATCTACCTAGTTAGTTTATCGTGGATTTTCATACAAATACCCAGTTCATAATCAAGCTCCCTAAGGTGTTCATCCTCCTTCGACTCACCCTCAACCTCCATAAAAAGAAGCCCCTTCTCAAGATCTACCTAGTTTGTTTATCGTGGATAAATTGGTGGATATTTCCTGTTGACATTTCCCATCCAGATCCGGAAGATCTCCCATGAGCTAAATGTAGAGAACAACTTTATCTACAACTTCAACGGGTTGTGGCCTCAAACAATGGATCATTACAAATGGATACACTCTAATTAGACCAGCTCCTACATGGTTCTCTTATGTTCAAAGGGCTTCTTCATAGTTATTTACCAGAGTGTTTATCCAAGGGCCCATGGTTCTAGGGAAAAGCAAGGTTGTTCATGAGCCCTTGGTTCATAGACTTTGACCCCTCTATGATAGTAATCACAAATATCCCCATTTGGGCCTGACTTCCAAACTCGTTGGCTCATCTATGGCATGATTCAGTGTTTACAGGCATAGGAAGCACCTTGGGTCACTTACTAGGCACAAGTGGATTTTATACTTACGGTAGGATCTGTGTTGAACTTGACATTAGTAAAGGCTTCATGATAAAATCAAACTCAAAGTAGGTGATTTCTATTGGATCGAGCACCTGAAATATGATAACATGAATTTTCGTTGTCGCCTTTGCCCTCAAACACGACACTTATAGAAATCCTGCGCTCCAAAGCCAGTGAAAAGAAAAAATAAATCTAAGGCTTGGAAGTCATGTAGCTCGCCCCCTGTGGAGAAACAGGACTCTTTATCTTTATGAGGAGGACAATGAATCACATGATGAAATTCTCTCCTAAGAAGAGGACCGAGAGGAGAGTAAGGAGAATAAAATTTTAGGACTTTCCAAAGAAATACACAATACTATTGTTCCCTTTGGAGTGGTAAAGTGAGCCTGTGAATCAGTGTCATTAGAATTTGAAAAGGATGCAATATCATCTTGTCAGGCAATTATTCAACAATCCATGGTTACTATTGCATTGATTGGGTGGGAGAAAGTAACCAAAATGAAAAGGAAAAAAGTAAATCTAGAAACCAGCCCCAAGTTGAGTGATGCTTTTGTTTTTGTGAGTCTATTTACCTAGATGTCTCCTTACAATGTGGTTTTGGTTTGTCTCCTGAGGTTGGTCTCGTAAAATCCATGTAAAATTCTTTTGATTAATAAAATTCTAAACAAAAAGTAAATAATAATATTAATAATAGATGCGAGAGGCTCATTCTAGAACCCAGTATGACGGGACGTGTAATTTTGTCGTTTGTTTATGCCATTTTGAATAAAAATTAAAAATTAAAAATTAAAATTATATTCTAAATAGAAAAGGAATGTTGGCTATTGGAAGTAAAAGATGTGTGGTTGAAATGCTTAAATCTTATTATTTAAACTATTTCAACAAGAGATTTAAATAACTATTTGAAGATCTATGTTACTAACTTTGTGGAATAATCAAACTTTATATATAGAAAATTAGTTTCTTATGGTAAAATTTTTTATTTAATGGTATATATATTATATTTAGCAGTTAAAAAATATAATTGAAATAATGAAAAATAACATATTGTATTTAACACTCTAAAACAGTTTGCATGGAAAAAAATTGTTCCCTCATATTAAATTTAATTAAAATAAATCTATATACACGGTTAATTAAATATATCATGTTATGCATCAAAATATAATGATGATGATGATGATGGTGGTGGTTAACGTCCGCTGAGACCAAATAATGATCTATCGGACCTAAAAAGACAAATGATTTATTTTGATTTAAGATTTTATTCCTATGCTCAAAAAGCTTGGAGAGAAGCCTCCCGAGTTCACTATAATTTTGGCATTGTAAAAGGCTAGGAAGGTCAGTATTGTAACAAAGGTTGTGAAATTGAGATATAATGTGGTTGTATGCAGGGCACTCTAAGAGGAAGTGGTTTTTCATCCTCGATGCTCCTATTCTCACAAATATGGCAGATCCTTTCTATCCATGGCGTTTTAGGA
>APFE030377651.1:3979-24556 GCA_000404065.3 Pinus taeda | reverse complement strand
GGGCAAATGATACATTTTCCTTAGGTCATCTGCCTTGAATGATCCGAAAATCCTCCCATCTCTGGTGCTGAAAGTTCTGTCCAAGATTGGGATTTCTTCAATCGCCCATCGCACAACATCTGTGTATGGGAGAATTTTCTCCCCGGCTGCTATGCTGTGAAGGAAAGAGTCGGCTAAATCTTTGAGAGTACAATCAGACTTCCATAGTAAATCCACACTAGCTTCTGTTACCGTCTTCTATGGTTTCTCGGCTTCAATTAGGTCGTAAGTGCCTTGCCAAGTAACTCTGGTGAGACTCGTGCATGTAGTATCAGATATTAGGCCCTTCTTCTTGTTTACAGTAGCTTGTCCTGCAACTGGTGGATCAGAAGCACCCACAGTATTCTTGGATTTCTTTCCCATCTTGCTCAAACTCCTGTCTATGGATGAATTCTGCACAAAGAGGCAATTGCGCATAATACAGAGAGATAACAATGAAAACTTGCAAGTGATGATAACACATGAATAGGTGCGTGATAAGGTATTTGGCCTTTAAAATGGGCGTGGACACAATCCATAGAAAGATTTTAAGACATGATCCCGTTAATTGGCCGTATAAAACCTGTCATCCTATAAATGCCCATTATATCGTTATTCGGGTGAATAATCCCCTTAAGCATGCAATGGACGTTTTGGTGGCTGAGCGCAAGTGATCAAGCTTTAAATATGAATGAATTGAGCTATCCCATCACTTAACGGCCTTTTATTAAAAACTGCGCTTTATCGCATCGCATCGGGTGTATGACAAGCGCGCCTTAACGATGTGTATTGGATACCGCCGATCGCCGAATGCGATATCGCATGGGTGAAAATCTCTGAGCGCATCAAGACTTAAGTGAAAATAAACCGCCGATCGCCGAACGCCGATTGCGCATCGCATCGGGGCTAATGGCATAGGGCGCTTTGAGATGTGCATTGGATATTGCCGATCGTCGATTGCGATATCGCATTGGCGGAAAGCTTTGTGCCACTTATATATATTTTTTATGTCATTGCAATATGCGATCTTGCGATCACTTTATCGCAATGACCAAGATTCACTTTATTTCTTTAAATGGGTTTGTTCAAAAGGGTTTTATAATATGCATTCATTTGATTATCAAAATTTTTGAACAATAAAAGTATTGATATCAATTTTACTTTAAAGGGACCCATTTCATAGGTTGATGTTTTATGAATAAAAATGATATGAAATGGGGGGGTCGTTTGCAGAGCACAACACTGCCAAGATTAGATAGTTTGGTCAGATTTTAGTCTCTATCTATAAACATAAAATTGAAAATATGAAATAGCCAAGTTTAAACATTTTTACCATCCATGGATTGTGGCAAAGGTAACAAGTTGCACACAATCTTTTATTCTGCATCAAAAGTAAATAGTAGTGGCATTTTGTCTTGCACACTTTCATGGCCTTTTTATTTCTTGGGCTTCATTTTTTCATCTTTTTTGACCTTTTTTATTCTTTTTTTCCTTTGATTTTTCTTTTACGACATACCCTCTTTACATTTTTTTATTTTTTTTTATTTTTTGAATATGGAAACGTTTGCAGAAAGCAAAGGTATGTGCATATTACAGATTTGACCTCAGCTATTAAAAAATTATGACTCCTATTGGTATAGGAACATAATAGTTTCCATACTTAGTAGAAGGAAGGCCCAAAATGTCATCCATGGAGATGGATTCCCAAGGTCGACTAGGAGTAGGCATAGGAGTGTATAGGCCTTGCTTCTTGATGGTTGGTTTGGAAATGATGCAGGAAGTTGATGATCTGATGTACTTCCCAACATCATGTCGAAGGTTCAACCAATAAAAATACTTATGCAACACTCCCACTATTTTCTCTACCCTGAAATGTCCAACGACCCGACTATAGTGTGCCTCCCAAATCATTTTGGCACACTTGCTTGAAGGAACACAAAGGTGTCCCATGTGGCATAATAGTGCATCCTAGAGGTGAAATTTTGGAACTTGCTTGCCTTCCAGGAGTGTATTGTATGTAATATTAAATTTTGGATCCCTCTTGTAAAGATGTGCCACCCCACAGTCTTGTGCCCACAAGAGTTGAGCACAATGGCCAGCGCCATGATCGGTGATCGGCTGAGGAAATTTGCAACATTGTTGGTGTTTCCCTTCTTGTACTTAATGTTCAAATGGAATTGTTGTAAGTATATGTGCCATTTCTGATGGTGATCATTCTACAACTTCCTTTGTGTTTGCATGAACTGCAAGGGTCAGTGGTTTGTGTGGATGACCATTTCCTTTCGCAGAATGTAATGCTTCCATTGTCAGCATGCATACACAATGGAATACATCTCTTTGTAATAGGTGAATTACTTTTGAACTATGTCTGAAAGTGCCTCACATTGATATGCCATGGGATTCCCCTGCTGAGTAAGAATTGCACCAATAGCATAGTCAAAGGCATCTGTCTCGGACTTAAATGGTTGTTGTGGGTATATTAATGTGAGCACTAGTGTATAGTAGGGCGATGATTCAACTTGAAAACACTTTCTATTGGGATTCAGACCAAAAGAAATTTTCTTTTTCTCCTCTGCTGGTGACTTGACTCAAAGTCCAAGTGATATGGGAGAACTCCAACACGAACTTGTGGTAGAAATTGGCAATACCCAGAAAGTTGCAGAGCTCTATTAGAGTGGTTGGGGTTGGCCAATCCTGAATGAATTGTATCCTGGTTGGGTCCACATGAACACCATTTTCATCAATGATGTACCCGAAGTATTAAACATGGGTCATACCAAAAGTGCATTTCTCCAAATTAGCACACAACTCGTGTTTCGACAGGGTTTGGAGGACCTGTCGAATATGGTGGAGGTACTCCTCCCAATTCTATAGATTTTTACTGTAGATTCAATTGCTTATATGGTATGCTAAAACAAAAAGACAATAATCAACTTTATTCATCAGTAGAAACCAAATTTGATTGATGAAAATACTAAACAAAAAGGGAAGAATTTCAATCGCACATAACACAATATTTTTCTGGGGAAAGCAACTTCTCAAAACCCCAGCTATCTATATTGCATTAAGCAGAAGATCTGAGAAGAAAATGCAATGCTTGTTCAACCTCAACAATTTCTTCACAAGAACAATCTATCTCTCTACTTCACAAACTATCTCAAGCCAACACTTGGCCAATTTTGCTCCCTGCCAAGCCCCTACTTCCTTGCACAATTTCTGAGAGAATTAGCCCATATTTAATTAGAAAATTCCACACTCATGACTGCATAATCCATCCATAGGCCTTCTACTGATTTCATGCATCATCTATACAACTCGAAAATTTATGCAACTGATAGTGCACTATCCATGAACTCTAATCTCAACTAGGTCTTCCTCTGAACTGACATACATGAGTTATTTATGAGAAAATATTTACTTAACTGATGGAGTAGTGAAGTTGATCCACACTACTAGACCTCGTACTAGTTCCTCCAATTGTTTGAACTAGTTTCACTCACTTTAACTCAGTTAGATTGAATTAATTAATTACAACTCAAAACAACTCAACCTAGACCCCTAAAATTTAAGAATTGCTCTACATGACTCTATATAGACTTCCAACTCGAATTTACTAAGACAAATAAGTCAAATTAACTTAGTTAACTATTGCAAGTTGTTATCAGAATATAATTTCAATTTAATTCCTAATTTAATTCAAGGACAAATTAATTTAGGATTTCTTGTTGTTATTTTTAACACTCCCTCTCAACAAGAAAGGGATTATCTGCTACCCCAATCCTGCCTCTATGAAACTCAAATTTTCATATTAACAATGCTTTTGTCAAAATATATTCATCCTACTCCTTTGTAGGAATGTACTCCAACAACATGATTCTCCTTTGCACATAGTATCGAAGATAATCATACCAGATATCAATATGTTTGGACCGATCATGAAAAACTCGATTCTCAGAGTTTGATGCAAATTTGGTTTTCATTGTAAATCATTGTTGGATACATATGCTGACAAAAAAAACCAACTAGAATCTTCCTCATCCAAATAGCCTCACAAGTTGCTTGACTAGCATTGATTTACTTTGCTTCTGTTAAACCAAGTGCAACTGATATTTGCTTCATGTTGTACCAAGAAATAGATGTTGACCCAATATTAAAGATCCCACCTGATGTGATGTTCTTTTCGGATGGACTCCTTGCCCAATTTGCATCAGTGAAGCCTTGAAGCTTCACTCCCTCTATCCATTTGTACCAAACACCAAACTGAGTGGTGCCTCTGAGGTATCTCAACACATGTTTGGCTTCCTTCCAATACATTTTGGTCAACTTAACCATAGCTTGACTAAGCTGGTTAACTGCATAACACATATCTGGTCGTGTGTTCACCAAATACATGAGTGAACCCACAAGTTGTCTATAAATAGTAGTCTCCACTACTTCACCAGAAATAGCATCCTCCTTCCTCTAGTTACAAGCTAGAGGAGTCTCCATGGGTTTACTACTCTCCATGTGGAACTTCTTCAATATCTCATTGACATACTTTCCCTAAGAGACAAATAGTTCCTCATCTCCTTGTCATACTTCCATCCCCATAAAGTAGTGCATGGACCACAATTCCTTCATTTCAAACTCTCTTGCAATATCCTCTTTACAAGCCTTGATCAACTTATCATCACCTATCAGAATCAAGTCGTCAACGTATTAAACAATAATCAACAATTTACCTTCAACCACAATATGGTAAAGGTGCACATCTTCTTCACTTTTTGTGAAACCCAAATGGGTGAAATAGCTATCGATCTTTGTGTACCAAGCACATGGTGCTTGTTTTAGTCCATACAATACTTGCTTCAGTCTGCACACATGCAACTCTCTATTGAAGGTCTCAAATTCTTCAGTATACTCAATATATACCTCTTCCTCAATCACACCATTGAGGAATGTTGTCTTTACATCCATCTGATGTATCTTCCACCCCATTTGTGATAATAGTGCTAGAATGGATCTAATTGATGAGTACCTTCCTACAGGAGAAAAAGTCTCATCGTAATCAATTCCCTCCACCTGAGAGAACCCTATGGCCACAAACCTAGCCTTGTGTTCCCCCACACTGTCATTAGCTTTCTTTACCTCGTAAAGCCATCTAGAACTCACCATTGGCTTGTTTGCCAGTCTTGGGACCACTTCCCAGACATTGTTCCTGATAATGGAGTCATACTCCTCAACCATGGGTCAACCCACACTGGTTGCGGCACTGATTCCTAAAAATAGGATGGCTCAATATTTACACTCTCGCTCAAAGATCCATGTAGTCAGTGTACATCTCTAGTGACATCCTATGTTTGCGCTATGATGTGTGTACTCCCACATTCTCTCTAGCATCATGCAATAACCTGTCAGCCTCTTTGGTGCGATTTTTGCCATCTCTAGAAGACTCTTCATGAGTAGGTTTTTCCACTCCCTGATCCTCTGCATCTGGTTCCTCCACATCATCTCGAGGTTCCTCCTTTGGAGCTAAAATATAATCAATTTCATGTAGTTGAAGCTCCCTCTTAAGGGGACATCTCATGGCCTTCTCTTCATCGAAATTCACATCTCTGCAAACCACTATCATCTTGTTGGTTGGAAGGTAGACTCGATAGTTGTGAGGTGTATCAGTGTACCCCACAACAATGACCAACTCAATTGTTGGCTCTAGCTTTTTCTATGCATATTTGGTAACATGGAAGTAGACTAATGAACCAAAGATCCTAAAGTGTACCACATCTAGCTTCTTCCTTGAAAAATCCTCTTCCGATGTACTCGTCCTGAAAATTCGATGAGGAATTATGTTCTTCAAATAAACATCTATGTTGCATGCATTAGCCCACAGCTATAATGGTAGGTCCTGATCATGTAACATTGCCCATATCGCTCCCACAATAATTTTTTTTTTCCTTTCAGCCACCTCATTCTACTGTGGTTTATGAGGTGCTATCAACTCCCATCGAATGCCTTCTAATGCACAAAGTTTTTTAAACTCATTCAACACATACTCTCCACCATTATTGATTTTGAGAGCTTTAACTTTCTTGCCAGTATATTTCTTGATAAGTGGTTTAAATTTAAAAAACTTAGCAAATGTATGATCTTTCTTCTGCATGAAGACAATACAACACTTACAATAAAAATCATCAACAAATATTAGATAATACCTGTGTTTGGTCATGGATGTTGTCGAGAATGGTCTACACACATTTGAGTGAAGTGAGTCTTTGTCATGAAAGGGATATTTGGTGTACTTCCCCAATGTAAACCCTTTCCATGTGTCTCTCTCCTCTAGTGTACCCTTGGGAAGCCCTGTATAAATTTGTTGCATGATCTTCAAACCATCCTCATGAAAGTTACCCAACTAATTATGCCACAACTCACTGATGTCTCAGCTCTGTACCTTCTCTTCTTTAGTGGTCAAAGCAGTGTAATATTCTACCCCCAATTTGTAGAGGTTCTTCACTTGAACTCCTATCCGCTTCACCTATCCTATGGCTCTGTGATGAAGGAATTCCTTTCCCTTACTAAATATCACATCATAGCCTCTATCCTCCAACATGGAAATAGAAACTAAGTTCTTCTTCAAACCTAGAACATACATAATGTCTCACAAAGTGAGGGGAGAACCAGACTCCCTCTGTAAGGTAATTGTACCAATTTCAGTTACACTATACCTCCCATCATCAACCATCTTGATATGCATCTGGATATCCTCCTCCTCCAATTTATTGAAGAGCTTTTTGTTGCGGTCATATGGAATGAAGCTCCATTATCTAGGTAGCACACACTACCCATCATCGATGACACCATACAAGCGATGAGGGTAGAATCAAGTTCAAACTGTGAAGAAAGAGATTCACCTACTACTCCTCCTAAGGTATTCTTATCAGCCTTCTTGTGCGAACACTTTTTGGAAAAGTGTCCTAGCTCATGACAGTGAAAACACTTGATTTTTGACATGTCCTTCTTCTTGACACCCCAACAAGAATATGATTTGGAATTGGATGAATTCCCTTTCCCTTTATTTTCCTTACCAGCTAAGGCAAAATTCTCCTCATCATCATGATTTGATGAGGATCCATCTCTGGTGTTCCGCTGAATCTCTTCATGTACCAAGTCAGACCACAACCGCTCCCACTCTGGCAACTTATCCCTCCAATTAACTGAGTCTTGATAATTGTGCCAGCTCTTGGGAAGTCCTAGAAATGATAGGCTCACTATATTGTCTTCTATAACAGTAATCCCAACACTTACAAGCTCATCCCGACATTGGGTGAACTTGGCCAAGTACTTTAGAATTGAATCGCCCTTCTCCATCTTAATCTTTCTAAGCTTGTCTTTCAGTTCCAGCTTATTGTGGTTATTGCTATTTTGAAACAGGTTCATCAATGTCATCCACACTATAAATGGAGTGTTCTCACCATGGATATTAGAGACAATATGATCTCAAACTCCTTCTAGGGTAATCCTTTTTTCCTTTGCTGCAAACTTTCTCCATTCAGCCAGATCTTTAGAATCAAATGTTGGATGCTTCGGAATATCATGATCTATGAATTCCTTCAACCCGTTTCCTTCCAACATTGCCTCCATCTTTTCCTTCCAAGCTCTGTAATTTTAGTTTCCCTCTAGGGAATACTCAAGTCTCAAACCATAGAATGACATCATGCTGACTCTGAAGTATGAACCTGCAAATTTGATTTCACCTGCACAATGAACTCATATTCTCCTCTTCTATAATGTCTTCAGTGTCGATACCATGTAGATTTTTACTATAGATTCAATTTTTTATGTAATATGATTAAAAAAAATATAAGAATCTACTCTACTCATCAGCGAAAACCAAAATTGATCGATCAAAACACTAAACAGAAAAGGAATAATTCCAATCACACATAACACAATATTTTTCTCGGGAAAACAACTGCTCAAAACCCCAATTATCTTTATTTCATTAACCAGAAGATATGAAAGAAAATACAATGCTGGTTCAACCTGAACAATCCCTACACAAGTACAATCTATCTCTCTACTTCACAAACTAGCTCAAGCCAACACTTAGCCAATTCTGCTGCCTGTCAAGCCCCTAATTCCTTGTGAAATTCTTGAGAGAATTAGTCCATATTTAATTGGGAAATTCCCCACCCATAGCTATGCAATCTATCCATAGGCCTTCTACAAATTTCATACACCATCTGTACAACTCGGAAAATTACACAATTGACAGTACATTGTCCCTGAACTCTATTTCAACTGGGTCTTCCTCTGAACTAACATGCATGAGTTATTTATGAGTGAATATTCAATTAGCTGGTGGAGTAGTGAAGTTGCACTGAATTTGATCCCCACTACTAGACCTCCTATTGGTTCCTCCAACTATTTGAACTAGTTTAACTGACTTTAACTCAGCTAGACTGAATTAATTAATTACAACTCAAAATAGCTCAACTTAGACCCCTAAAATTTAGGAATCACTCTACATGACTCTAGATAGACTTCCAACTCTAATTTACTGAGACAACTAAGTCAAATTAACTTAGTTAACTATTACAAGTTGCTATGAGAATATAATTTCGATTTAATTCCTAATTTAATTCAAGGACAAATTAAATTAGGATTTCTTGTTGCTATTTTTAACAAATTTTGGCTGAATCATAATGCCATCCAGATACACCACCATGAATGAGTTAGTGAAGGGTTGCAATATGTCGTCCATGAGCCTCATGAAGGTCGCAAGATCATTCATCAACCCGAAAGGCATGATTGACTATTCGAAAATTCCCTCCTTAGATTTGAAGGCAGTCTTCCACACATCAAAGGGTTCGATTAGTACCTGGTGATAACCAGAATTGAAGTCAATCTTGCTGAAATATTTGGCCCCTTTCAGTTGGTCCAAAAAGTCATCAATCTGTGGGATTGGATACCTATTCTAGACAGTGATCTTTTATAGTGCCCGACAGTTAATACAGAGTCTCCATGTCCCGTCCTTCTTCTATACCAATATGATCAGGCTCCCACAGGGCGATGAACTTGGCCTGATGTTCCCTTTATGAAACAACTCGTGAATCTTCCTCTTGATTTCATTGTTCTCCAAAATAGAGAATTAATAGATCTTTTCATTGGGTAGCAGTGAGCCCAGTGTCAGATCGATGGGGTGCTTAACCTGACAGTGTAGAGGCACCCCTGTGGGTGAGGTGAATATGTCCCTATACTCCTCCACAACCTTGTCCATCTATTTTTGTCATGAAGAGGAGCCCTGTCTGGATGCTGTGGCCACAATATTCTTCTTGACCTGAGGGTGAATCATAAGGAAAAAAATATTCCCAGTCTGAGAAATGATCTTATTGCATTGCTTTGCAGTGATCAAAGAAATGACAATAGGTGGTGTTACCTCGGTACCTTTTACAACTTATTGCCCAAAGTGATAATAACAGTGCAAGGCCTAGACTCATACATAACATGTCGCTTCCACAAGTATGGTTTGCCTAATAATACATCACAAAATTCAAGAGGGGAAACATCACACAAAACCTCATATGTGAAGGGCTCGATGTTGTAGGGAAGGTGACATTGTTGGCTGATGTGGAGATATTGCCCTTAGTGAAGACACTCGATGGTGTATAGTTGTGGGTGTATTGTGGTTAGTAAGCCCAACCACTTCATGACCTTTGCTGAAATGAGAGTCTTTTGGCTCCCATTGTTGATAATGAACTGCATCAAAGAACCCTTCACCCATATCTGTGAGTGGAAGAGTCAATCCTCCTCCTCTAGATCTTCAGGCTCATCCTTCTAGATCTTGGTGGTGGAAACGATGGAACTAGGCTATGCATCGATAATATACTTCCCTTTTTCATTCCTCTGTCAGTTTCTGATTCAGATTCGAAACATGCATTTGATTTGGAAGCCTTCAATTCAGGCACCAGTGACTTCTTCGCTTGGCACTCACTTGTGTTACGAGTGGGGCTCTCATGGAACTCACACCATTTCCTTGTGTCCTTCTTTATCTTCGTGGTGTTGTTCTTTGCTTGCAGCTTTGGTGGGTTGTCTTGGGTTGCCCTGCCTTGGCTTTGTCCTTTTTTCTATGGTTTGGGAACACCTTTCCCTTGCTTTGGATTCGTAGATATGAAGTCTTGCTTCTTTTGTTTAAATTTATGCTCGATCTTGACAGCGTATTGATAGGTAGCTCCAAGAAAGGAGATTTCCAAGAACTCCATCTCATCCTGGATGTACTTGGGTAGGTAGTCACGGTACTTGAGTACCACATGCCACTTAGAATCCTTGATACACAACTTCATGCGAAGGGTATTGGAAACATTTGTGAACTCCGACGCATCTTGGTCCCTTCCTTGCCGCAATGTGGTCCACTTTATGTATCTATTTTCATAGCTTCCGAAAGGGTAATATTGTCACTTGATGGTACCTCAGAGAGAATTCCAAGTGATTGTAGCTGAAAACAATGAAGATTCCCTCTTGTGCTTCAATTCACAATAGGTTTCCCACTAGTTCTTGACATGAGGAGTGCAAAATTAATCTTTTCTCGATTTGAAAAGTCATGAATTGAAAAATATCCTTCCAATAGATTTAACAATCTATCTATGAAATCTGCATCTATCTAATTTTCAAATATGGGAAAGTCAAAGTTAACTTGTACCTTAAAAGGAGTGGCACCTCCAGAGTGGTTGTTGGATGAAGATGCATTGCTTGTGGGTAGCCACCGCAGGATATGGGAAAATTGATCCATCATCACGTTCATTTGTCCTTCAATGGCTTCCTTAAATAATATTTTGAAAGGATCTTTTGTCCCCTCATATTTCTTTTCTTCTGCCATGGGAGTTCGTGGGGGTTTGCAAGGTTGATCTTATAAAGGTTCAACCAGTTCAAGCCCTAACTCCGTATACCCTAACCTCGTTGGGGAAATGCAAAGAAAAATAGAGAAAGAGAAGACCACTCTAATACCAATTATCCGAGATTATGTGGGAACAAAATAAAATATAAATATACACATAAACATAAATATGCAGTGGAAATAAAACTTCATTTCATTAATATCAAAGAACTGAAATATGCCTATATATAGAAATGGAAATAAACTAGCTCGGGTGATGGTAGTTTATCTATGAGATGAGATTTGGTCACTACATACCTCTAAACTATGTTACAATGAGGCTCAAAGGCCTATTTATTATTGAGAAACAATGCAAAATCCTAAACATCCAAAACTTAACCCTAGGAGATGAAGTGCCAAAATTGTGGGCCCCGTTTGGGAAAATTGGTACATCAACTTCCCGGGGTCATAACTTTGGCATATGATCTCGGTTTGGCTACCATAATACCTCGTTTAGAAGATATAAAAGAGGAGGGTGAAAAAAAATAACTAAATTAGTTTTTGACATTTCCGGTCTCTTCATTTTCCCTAAAAAAGTAGTTTAGTGCCTCAAAACGACTCTGTAAGTTTAGGACCCAAAAAACTGCCAAAAATAGTAAGTTGTGCTACAATTAAGGAAACTAAAAAGAAACACTAGTAGGGGTCCAAGTGGAATAGGTGAGTGGCCACCAATATCCAACTAGATCAGTCCCCCCCCCCTTAGGAAGCAATGGTCCCCGTTATGTTGAGTGCCTCAATGAGATGGGGAAATTTCTACTTAACTTGGTTCCTGGTCAGCCACTTGTCTTGGCGCAGGAGTTGGCCAACTTTGAAAACTCAATATAGTTGGATCTATTGGCGAATGTTCTTGATCTGTGTGTCCATGATCCAATCAGTTGTGTCCTGTTCCATGCAGTCTAGGTTTGACTATGGTGGTATGAGTTGTTTTGCAATGTTTGATGTGTCTAGCAATGGTTGAAAGTATGGTTGAAGGCAGTCCACATTGAACACTAGGTGCAGGCCAAGGAATGGTGTATTTCTAAGCTTGAAAGAATTATCCCCTACAACTTTAGTGATGGTGTAAGGGCCATATCGGAGTGGGCTAAGCTTTTGGTGGGGCCCAATGAGACGCTCCTTCTGAAAATGTAACCAAACGTTTTTGCCCACCTGGAACTTGTGTGGCACCCAATGTTGATCATGATGTTGCTTGTACTTAGCATTGGATCTATCCAATATGTCATGGACCTGTTGTCAAATGTGTTGAATGTGTTCAACGAATTTTTTAGCTTTGTCAACTTCGGACTGGACATCAGTAGAATCAACCAGAGTAACTGCAAATGGTATACCCACATCAATGGGACATAGTGGCTGGAATCCCAACCCAACCTGAAAGGGGTTATCGCTAGGTGAGTTATGGAGAGCTTTGTTTTAGCTATGTTGAACATAATGGAGGCTATCATCCCATGTGTGTGGATGCTTTGAGTTGTACATACACAAAATGTGTTTGATCATCCTATTGACAACCTCTGTTTGGCCATCAACTTGGGGGTGGAAAGTCATGGACTTAGTGAGCTTGGTATCCAGTATTGACCAGAAACTTGTCCAAAATTTACTTAGGAGCCTATTGTCCTGATCTGAGATAATTGGTTTTGGAGTCTGAAAGTGTACCCACACTCATTCAAAGAAGAGCTTAACAGTGGCTTCTTTTGTGATACTCTTCTTACAGGCTGCTAGAATGGCCATATTAGAGAATCTGTCAATGACCATGAAAACACGATAATTTCCATGATTAGAAGAAGGAAGGCCCAACATGTAATCCATGGAGATGGATGCCCAAGGTTGACTAGGAGTAGGCAGAGGAGTGTATAGACCTTTCTTCTTAATGGTTGGTTTGGCAACAACACGAACAGTGCATGATCTGATGTACTTCCCAACATCTCATTAAAGTTCGGCCAATAAAACTACTTCTACAACAATGCCACTATTTTCTATACCCAAAAATGTCCAATGACCTAAGTGTAGTGTGCCTCCCAAATCATCTTGGCATGCTCACTTGAAGGAACACAAAGTTGTCCCAGGTGACATAACAATGCATCTTGGAGGTGAAAATTCGGAACTTGCTTTCCTTCCATGAGCATATGGTATGTGTTGTTGAATTCTGTATCTCTCTTGTAAAAATTTGGCCACTCCATAGTCTTGTGCCCACAACAGTTGAGCACAGTGGTCAACACCATGACCAACAGTCAGTTGAGGCAGCTTACAAAATTGTTGGTGTTTCCCTTCTTATACTTAATGTTCAAATGGAACTATTGCAGATATGTGGACCAATTCTGATGGTGATCATTCTACAACTTCCTCTGTGTCTATATGAACTGCAGGGGTTGATGGTCTGTGTGGATGACTGTTTTCTTTCCCATAATGTAATGCTTCCATTGTCAGCAGGCCTTCACAATGGAATACATCTCTTTGTCATAGGTGGGGTACAGTCTGAAATTGTCTCACTGTGATATGCCACAAGATGCCCCTACTAAGTAAGAATCACACCAATAGCATTGTTAGAGGCATCTATCTCAATCTCAAATGTTTGTTGCATGTCTTGTAATGTGAGCACTACTATAGAGCAATGGTGATGCTTCAACTCAAAAAACACCTTTTGTTGGTATTTAGACCAAAATAACTTTTCTTTCACTCCTCCCTTGGAGACTTGACTCAAAGGCCAGTGATATGAGAGAACCACAACACGAACCTGTAGTAGAAGTTGACAAGGCCCAGAAAGATGCAGAGCTATGTTAGAGTGGTTGGGGCTAGCCAATCTCAAATGACTTGTATCTTGGCTAGGTTCACCTGTACACCCCACTCATCAATGATGTACCCGAAGTATTAAACTTGGGTCATACAAAAAGTGCATTTCTCCAAATTGGCACACAACTTGTGTTGCCATAGGGTTGGAGGACTGGTTGAATATGGTGGAGGTGCTCTTCTGAATTCTGGTTGAAGATCAGAATGTCATATAGATACACCACAATGAATGAGTTATTGAAGGGTCACAAGATGTTTTCCATCAACTTCATGAAGGTTGTGGGGGCATTTGTCAACCCGCAAGGCATGACCAAACATTCAAAAAGAACCTCCTTGGATTTGAAGGCAGACTTACACACATCAGAGGGTTTGATTGTAATTGGTGATATTTAGACTCCAATTCAATCTTTCTGAAATATTTTCTCCCCTTAAGCTGGTACAGAAGGTCATCAATCTATGGGATTTGATAACTATTCTAGACATTGATCTTGTTCAACACCTAATAGTCAACACAAAGTCTCCAGGTCCCGTCCTTCTTCTGTACCAACATGATCAGACTCCCATAGGGTGATGAACTTGGCCTGATGTTCCCTTCCTGCAACAACTTTTGAATCTGCCTCTTGAATTCATCATTCTCGAAAATAAAGTGTTGATAGATCAATCCATTGGGTAGCGACGCACCTGGGGTCAGATCGATGGGGTGCTTGACCTGACAGTGTAGAGGTACCCCTGTGAGTGAGGTGAAGATGCCCCTGTACTCCTCTACAACCTTTTCCATCGGTTGTTTTCATGTAGAGGAGCCCTGTGTGGTGGTCGTTTCCACAATCTTCTTCTTTCCTTAAGGGTGAATCATAAGGAAAAAAAAATTCCCGATCTGGGAAATGGTCTTACTGCATTGCTTCGCAATGATAAAAGAAATGGTAGTAGGTGGTGCTACCTCCGGTATCCTATACAACTTATTGCCCAAAGTAATAATAACAATGTGAGGCCTTAACTCATACATAACATGTCGCTTCCAAAAGTATGGCTGGCCTAATAATACATCACAAACTTCAAGAGGAACAACATCACACAATACCTCATCTATGAAGGGATTGATACTGTAGGGAAGGTGACACTATTGGTTGACACATGTTGAAGAATCTAGGGAAATTAGGTGTAGTGAGATTATTCTTTACTTGATAACAATTTTTTAAGTCATTTTACAATTTTTCTTGTTAGCATAATCTTCTTATTATTATTATTAATACATGTGTGTGTACTTCATCAAACTACTACCAAAAACATAACAAGAACACAAGATGTTGGCTCTCCGCTGGGGCCAAAACCTCTCTTCTCTTGAGAGGAAAACATTGTGGTAAATTTCTCTTATTGAATATTATTATTGATCAATGCCAAACCCTAGACCCTTGACAATAATATCCTCCAAGAACAAGTCAATTCCTTCCTCCTCTCTGTACTTTGTTTTACTGGCACTTTGTCCTCCTTCTTCCAACACTTCGTTACCCGACACTTTGTCCTCCTTCTCCCGACACTTTGTTCTTATTTCAACTATTGATAGACCTTGTTTCACTTTCTCTAGAAGGGGCACTTATTCTTGGTCTATGATGAGACTTCTTATTTTTGATGATCCCTTCCTTCCTCTTGACCAGCTTCTTCCTTGAGGTGTAGGTACAAACTTGGTATGATTGTCCTGCAACCCTAATTTCTCATATGTGTGAGACGTTTACTTGATGTTATAGGCTCTTTCTCCTTTGCCTCAGGTTCCTTTTTCTTAGCTTGAGTAGGAGGCCTTGTAGGCCTAGTTTTAAACCCAAACAATGAGAGATGTTTGATTGTGAGTTTTTTTTATGATAACCACATAGATAGCCCTCTTTTCTCACACGTGTGGTTGTAATTAGCCCTAGAACACTCCTTTTTCACTTTAGTTCATGTCTCTCCTTCTTCACTACACTAGAGGCTCCTTCTATTCAACTTCTTTCACCCTTTACTCGGCTCTCTTACTTCATTGATTTCTAAGATGTGTGTTTTTATGTTATGAGGGAGTGGACAGCCTCTATATATAGAGGTTTTTCCTTCCTTTAGGTTGACTTGCTGACTGTAGGCTGACTTGACTTCTTTGCTTCAGATGGCTTCTTTTGATGGTTCCATTGCTTGGAGGAGACTTGACATTGCTTGGAGGTGTCTTCTTTCACTCTAATACATAAGTATATCTAGTGTAGCATGCTCTTAAGGTCTTCGACATAATTATTTTAACTCTTTGACTCACCTATATTATTTTAACATGTGATAGAACTATTTCAATTAGCAAGAAACTCATTGACATATATAATAAAAATATTATTTCTTTTCTTGAATAAATATAAATATCAAAAGTATATTTATGAAGACTAGTCACCAAAACTAGTTACATTTCCTTCAACACTCCCTCTTAAATAGGGAGGTATTCATACAACATTACAAGGTGTTGGTTATGTTTCAATCTTGAATAATTCACATAAGAGAAACCAAATTGGCAATCCATCTGTTATAGCATCATAGTAACCAACATTGTTTCCACGACAAGGCTTTGAATGATAGATCTATCTCTCAATAGATCAAAGCACAATGTTGGCGAGACCAATGAATTATAGACACCTTAGTCATTGTCTCTCGACGTACATAACCACCCAGGTGTTCACTGAGTATGACATTCTAGGACTATTCTTATCGTGGGTTCCCAACCCTCAATGAATATCGATCCTCTTGCCTACACTTGTCTTTCATGCCCTACACATCCTCAAAGAGTATTGGATGCTAGATGATTACCTAATCATCCCATTCTTTCTTCCCAAGTGAAGACAATAATGTTGTGTCTATCTCTTCCTCTCAATAGAGGAAGACATGCCCAAGTATCCTCTAACAACGTACTTGTCCAAGTTCCTTTGTAATTGGAAACTTGTTATAACTCCTTCTTAGCTAGGGACTTGTCCATTCATCAACAACTTCTTTTTCATGAGTCCTCCAACTACTTAATTTCCCTCTTTCCTTTGATGTCATGAAATCTTTGTTTGAACTTCTTCTTCGTAGGGCACCATCCATCGATCACTTTCCTTCCTAGTTTGTCATGTCATTGATTCCTTCATGGAAAGTGGCCTTCTTGACATATATCATGTTCTCTTTTCATCTTGGATACTCCTTTGTCATCTTGACTATGCTTCGGACTACTCTTCACATGGATGCTTCATTGTACTTTCTTGTTCCCATGATTTGATCTAGTATCCCTTAATGACTTCATACTGATATTGCTTCAACATTAAATGGTGTTTTGTTGGGTGGCTTCTTCATCATGACATCTTTGTATAGTAGAATTAGTAATCTGTACCTTTCATATCTTCAAGGCCTTCACAGGTGTCAAGGGTCCTTTGATCTTTTCATTCCTTTATCAGAGTTGTCTTGCCTTATTTCAGGAGATGTCTTCAATGGATCTTTGTCAGATAGTGATTCTTTTTTATCATGGTTCTCTTCTCATGCTTGATTTCTTTCTTCATTTTCTTCTTCCTGAATAGATTGGTCAACAACCTTCTACTCCTTGTGGGAGCACTTCTTCATTGCCTGCTTCTTGGACTATTCAACATTTCTTTTTGCTTCTTATTCAGCAATCTTATACTCCTTATGTGAGTATTTTCTTTTGTTGACCTTGATTGCATTGTAGTACATGTCTTTGAGCATGTCATTGGTGAAAGAGATTCTTTCATACTTTATCATGTCATATAAATACTCCCATGACTCAATAATATGTATATGATGACATGACTTAACTTTGATGTATACATACCTCATCTTGATTCTCCTTTGATCATCTTTGCTTCATTTATTTGTCCTTAGTGTGGCCCTTATTGCTTCATCTTAGCTTGCCTGTATATCATTCTTTTCTTGAATCCCATAAATGGGACTCCCAATGAGACATCTGATTTTGTTTATGAATCTTCTTTTGAAGATTCCATCAGAGGATCTTAAAGACCCTTACCCTGCAAAATTTTATTTCTTTTTGATGATGGAGGCCTTCTAAGATTCTTACTCATGATAAATTTTTCTTTCATAGTAGATGAGGTCATATAATAGGTATTCTCCTTCTATATGAATATCTTAAGCTATATGTACACTATGCTCCTATAATCTAGAAGATATTTCTAACCATGCATTTTGTTCTATTTCTAGATGCTCCTTCTACATGACTATTTTGAACTCTATGTACATCATGCTTCTAGATTATAGAAGATATTTCTAACCATGCATTTTTATTCTATTCCTACATGCTCCTATATTACTCAAAACTTTGAAAGAATACTTTAAGTAAAGAAGTAGACTTAGTCATAGTAGAGATCCAGAGGATCTTCCTTCTTTTGCTTCTTTTATTCTTATTTCACCTCTTGAGTCATGTGAGCTCCTCCTCTTTTTATTTTTTTGTTGTTTTCCTTCTTAAGTTTTGGAAAATTCATTTTGTATTGTCCATATTCTTGGCATCCAAAGCATTGGATTTTGGACATATCCCTATTGTTTGTTCTTCATGGAACAAAATTTCCAAATTTTCCCTTTTTCTTGGCCATGGTTGCAAATGCTTTCTCCTTTGATCCCAAATCCTCTTTTTCTTTGACTATGGTTTCCTATATCTTGCATAGAGACCATAATTCACTTAGTGGGGTATCTTCCTTCTTTGAATAGATGCTTGATGTGAAGTTTCACCAATCCTCAGGTAGAGCATTGAGTACTATGGTTGTAATTTCTATTTCAGACATGACTTCTCCTAGCTCTTGAAGTCGATCCCTCATCTTAGAGATCTTCATGAATTATGGAGCTATTCCTTCCTTTGATATCTTCATATTATAAAAATAATCCCGAAGAGATATCACTTCTCCAGTTGCGCTTACTAAGAATATCTCTACTAGTTTATCATAGATTTGTTTTGATGTTTCAAGTTTGGAAACATAAGGAATGAGAGAGTCCTTGATAGATTCTATTAGAATCCTTTGAGCCCCTGTCACATTCTTATTGTACTTGGCTAAGGCTTGAGTTTGATCCTTAGTAGGGATAGTGATATTCCCTTTGATTTGTTCTAGAGGTTCATTCTCCTTGAGAAGTAAATGAGTCCTCTTCCTCCATGCAAGAAAGTTATTGGTACCTACCAATTTGTTGCTTTCCTTGCAAAAATACATTGATGTATATTCAGCAGGGGAAATATACTTACTTGATAGATTTATGAGATGTAGTGGAATTTCTTTCTCCTTGAAGACTTGATGGTTTTCCTTCCTTAGATCTTGATGTTGCTTTCTCCAAGTGTGCTTTCTTAATGATGATATTTTCTTGATGGCTTGTAGATGATGTCTGTCCTTGTTTGATTTTCTCTTCTTGTAGGTGCCTTTATATAAGGCTCTTCTTCTTTCTTTGTAGTCTTCCTTGATGAATGATAGATGGTAGACCTTCTTGTCCTTGATGTTGTTGGGATAGGGTCCCCAAGGTCATTTTTGGGATTACTTTAACCCAATTTTTTCAAAATTTTGTAAAGAATGTAAAGTCTCCACAAAATAACAATGTAAACTTTGAAACAGGAACTATAAACTCAAAATGGGAACTCTGGCCAAAAAACGCCAAAAAAGCATAAAAAACAGTGCTAAAAACGAAAAGTGTGTATACTGGAACAATGTTTTTTTTTAGGGACAATTTTGAACATGTTTTAAAAATGGCAGTGAAAACAAAATTTTCATGCAAAATATAGCTTGAAAACGAAAAAGTGATTATACTGGAACGGTGAATTTTTTTTTAGGGTCAATCTTCAAAATTTTTAAAAAAATGCTAGTAAAATGATCTAACAACATAAAAGTGACTCATAAATTCTCATTTAACACCATATGGAAATCAAAAATTTTATTTCAAGAGATGATGCATACATTAGTTAGATAAATTGTCTTAAACAATTATTCAAAATCCCTCATATTTTCTTGCATGCCATCAGAATTCACATCTTTAGATGAGTCACTAGATGCTGATGAAGATGTTCCATATTCTTCTCTTTCATCAACTAGTGCCCCATCTGAGTCCACATGCATGCTCATCATTTCAGATTTCAAAATTCTTATATATCTACAACTAGTTTTAGCAGACTCCCATCTCAATACTGTTCCTTCTGGTAACAACCTTTTCAGAATCTCTATCGTCTTGAAGCGAAGAGTTCCCATCTTTGTTAAATTGAAGTCATAAAAAAGTATGTCAACATCCTCCAATTTCAATATGTCTTTGCAGCGACGATTTATATTCGTACCCTTTCTTTTTTCTCTTTCCGCCATTTTTTTTGTCAACTACCATCTCTGGCTTATACACACCATTGAATGGGTGTGTATTTGTGGCATACCAATGTACTTCAACACTTGTAACATCCTCATTTTCTGTAAAGACCTTATAACTTTAGCAACCCAAAACAAATAGCCTTTGGGATCTCCATCTGCTAGCACTACAATCATGCAACCCTCCTTAATATCATGTACTGAACCCCTATAAAGGTTTTCCATGGCTTCACGTTGTGCACGAGATCTTCTGGAACCAATATACATCTCGCTTTCCATTTCCTGTGAAGAATTAATAATACCTTGAGTTTGTTGCTGTTCAACAATGTTTACTTCCTCTTGTTCATTTGACACATTTTGTGGCCAAATAAATGGATTTTTCAAAGGTATATATTCATTGGTTGTTGTTGAAATGATATCACTTTGATTATTGAAAAATGACTCCCACCAAACTGAATCAGCAATGTCAAAGTACTCATATGTATATCTAATACATTTTTTAATTTCTTCTAGGCAATCAGAATAATTTATATGTCTATTCTATCTGTGTGC
>APFE030377650.1:14706-48540 GCA_000404065.3 Pinus taeda | reverse complement strand
TGGTCGATTTTGAATGCTACCACTATAACCTAAAGGTGTGTATGCCAGCACGAATAAGTAGAGGTGATTTGAGCCTTGAATCTCGTAGTAGATAACACTTCATTTTCGTGGAGCTTGCTGATTGAGTTATGCTAGTACTATTCATATAATATGATATGTAATTCATTAATATTCAATTGACATATAATATTTAAAACATAACATATTAATAACTAAAAAAATATTTGTGTCAACTTGTTGTAGATGATACAACAACACCCGAAACGTTTAGCCTAACACTTAATTTTTGGGTTCCACTCTTCTTCACAAAGTCTAATAGATATGTTTATGTTTCAAATTGATCAAATCCTTCCATGACCGTGCTGCCATGAAACCCTTTAGTTGTTGTTGTTTTCACCAGGAATATTGTCTGTGAACACCATTGCTTTATCTTAGTCTATCTTCTTTATGAATGCATTAAGGTTTAGGATATTTCTATGTTAGCAATGCAATTTTAAAGCTTTATGTATCCTTGACATGAATTGCAATTCACAAATCATGAATTTATATTACATGTGTGAGTAGGATAACTTTTATTTATTTTGATTCTTATCCTATTAAATAGATTACGGTTTGTGAATTTGTTGCTTTCATGATGCACCCTCAAGCCTTATCTCTCCATGATATGCATTGCACATGATAATCAAGCATCTTGTGTTGTTGGCTATTAATCACCCTCGTTTTCATTCTTTGATTTGCATCTTCAAGTGTCAATCTTCATGAGCATTTCATGGAATTTTAAGGCATGCTAGTTGCATTATCATTGTTGGAGATTGAATTCTACATTAATTATTTTTGTTTATTAAGCTGGTTCATGTGTTTGAATTTTAAATTGGTTTTCAAACTCAAGTATCTTTCACCAAATGAGTGCAAATTATAACACTTTATTTTTTATTATTGCATGTCATTTTGTTTAAATGAGATTGATAATGATGCAAAAATTAATTCTCAAACATATGCTTGATTATGATTAAATATTCGATTTTCACATCATACATGAAATTGGTTTTCAAGTAAAAAAATGAGAGGCATCACAACCATCTTATCCTTACAATCTCAATCGTTTATCAAGAATAACAAGCTTCAACATTCAAAATTATAAAAGCTTATCTTATGTAACTGAATCCTACTAATGTTTATTATGTTTGGGCATGCAAGGTAACCTTTCAGAGTTCTATACATGCATCAAGTTTTTTCCTTTCAGATCCACTAGTGTCTATTTATTTCAATCTTAGATATGTTCAAACTAGGATTTCAAAGGGACATTAAAGGCTAATAGGCTTGGGAACTTTGAAAACCATAATTTTAAAAGGACATGGTAAAAGAGCCTAACATGGACATGGAATCAAAGGTGCATGAAGATAAATGTTCAGTGTGGAGCTTATTCAAACCCCACAATAATAAAGCCATGCATCACATGTAAAGAGTTGATTTCACATTTGAAGAGTATTCTTTTGCTTGAGCTTCCAATGTTTATATTATCGCATTCATACTTATTTAGTTAATAAATTGTTCCATTGCTCTTGTAAATTATTTTCTACCATGTATCTCATCTACTTTTCATACTAAATTAATAGAATTGATTTCTCATTTTAATTCTCTTTGTAGGGATACACATTACAAGTTATCAGCATAAAATATTCAACACTATTTTACTCGAGATTAATGCAATCGCTGCAAATAAGTTATAATAGAGGTGTGCAAATAAGGTATAATCGAAGGTGTATACAATGTTTTGAAAGAAGTAAAAGAGTGTTGCACATATATTAAAACAATGCATGGCAAAGGATAATACACGCAATCCATTGAGATAACATATTGAAATATTGGTGGATTGGATAAAGATATTACAATGCATTGAAACCATAATAAATTACAAATAAAAACAACGCATTGAAATAATAAAATAAAGCAGCACATTAAGACAATAATTAAAGCAACTCGTTGAATAATAATAAAAGAACGTTTCCATGAAGATTATTATATGATAATGCATATTGTGTTGTACTGAATACATATCAATTGCGTTGGATATAATAGTTAACGCGTTGAAAACCATTCAGTTCATTGAAAGTGATGCCAAATACAATGGAGAGATATTAAGTATAACAGCACGTTGAAAAGCATTTAAATAATACTTTTGAAAACCATCCTAATCATCATTACAACTATTACAAAGGACATCATTAAAATGGTTTAAAGAATGCATTGTTAACCAATGAAAGAATGCGTTGCTTACGATGTATTGCAAAAGTGTCGGGAGAGATTTATTGAATGGTTGAAAGGATAATTAAATGGTAAGTTGGAGATGATGATAAAATGATGCGTTGTAGATAATTCCATTATAAAAGGATGCATTGTAGATAATTCCATTATTACAATGTGTGGACGATCAATCCAAAGATATTGCAACTCATTGCATTAAGGAGAATAAAAGTAGTGCATCGCAAAGGAAATGAGTGATAATACAATGCATTTGATATAATATGGAATGTGTTGGAAATAATACACAAACCATGAAAGCAAACATTGGAGCAATAATGAATACAAGCTACGTTGAATATGATATAAATTGGGTTGTAGAAATAACCCCGTTGCATTCAAAGCATATATCAAATGCTTTCAAGCAATATACATATTTCTATGTTGAGAAAATAAGACAATTATTATGTTGGAGTATTAATACAATTAATGTACCACATAAGGAGCAAACGAAATGCGTTGAAAAAGGGATAATACAATTAATACAACGTACAAATAATGTATGAGGTTAAAACTAAAACAATGCTTTACAAATAAAATATAATGCAATATAATGAAAGGATTTTTTAAAGGTTCCCTTGGAAGAAATATATGAAAATTTGTAATGCTTTGCAAATAAAATATAACCCAATATAATGAAAGGATGTTCCAAACGTTGCCTTGGAAGAAATATTATAAAATATGGATTAAAACAATAGATATGGATTTGCGTTGAAAATAATGTAACATTGGGAATTATTAATCACTGATAGGTGATAGGTGATGCCTCTATGCAAGCTTTGAGATTAATATGGTCCAAAACACCTTACTCAGTGCAGTAAGTACCTAATCCTATGAACTACCAATTTTAGTAATTCTTTGGATGATTCTTTTTCCTATCCTCAATGCATTCTATCCCAAGGTTTTTCTTGAGGAAAAGAAAAGGGAAGATGCATAGGACTCATGGAGATATCTTAAGATGCATTTTGAAGTGTGGAGGGATTTTGCAGTGGTCTAACTAATCCTAGTGAAAATCAAAGTCCCCATCACCCTTGTGTTGTTTGAAGATGAAGTTGTGCTCTTTCAAGATGAAGTTGTAGATCATGGCAAAATCCATTCTCATCCTCCATGATGACAGAAAGAAAACTGAGAGAGTTCACATTAATGAAATTAAGAAGAAACGAAAGGCCTAGAAAACTATCCAAGTGGTATTTTTTGAAATTGCCCAGGGCTTTTGAAGCACGAGTTGATTAACATATGCCACAAGGGATGCAAACTCTTCCCAATTTCTTACTATTTATTTGAGCATTATTATAGGAAAATATTGGTTATGTAAATTTCTTATTTATAGTGATAAGATGCTTCTATTTTGTGATTTAATTGTTGGTTGCATGCATGCTTCTAGGAATAGAGCTAGGTGAAGTAGGGTATAAGACTATTGCATTACATATCCTACAGTTTTTCATTCATTTTATTTCACTTTCTTTATTGTACATATTATTCCTAAATACCACAGTAATAGGAATATGTGAAAATGATATTGAGGTTTTAGGAATCTAGTACTCCTTAAAAAAGTTGTGAATGGTTGTGAGACACTTAGAGAAATTTGTACCTTAGCATGCTATTATTTTTTCATAGTTTGTAATGTTGAATAATTTTACATTTTATCATGTTGGAACATTTTATGTAGTACCCTAATTATTGGTTTCGTTCTTGTACGAATAAATATGGTTGGAATCTTACAACGTTGCATGAATTAGCTCACCGTGGTATTAAATCTATTATGTATTATTTTAATATGACTGTATTATGCATGAAATTGTCATGAACCCTAAAAATTTAGTCATATGAATGTGTAAACTGGTGATGTAGAAGTTTTATAAATTGAACGTTCCTTTAAAAATTACAAAAGTTAATGAGACATTAACTCAAGACTATCCCTTAGCTTGTTCCAACTATCACCCTTGCCATTGCCATTTTCAGTTATTAAGGTTCATTCATTATGCGGAGACATTATAAGGCATTTAAATGCAAACTCATGCATTATTAAGATGAAGTTCATTTGAAATGGAGAACTTAATCAATTTTTTTGATGAATATGCATGAGTGTTGCAATGACTTTGTATATCTGGTTTGGGTTCACCTATTGCATATGTCTCTAGAAAGGTCATGAATAGCATAAATCCACAACAACAAGAACATCGTATTATTTAAAAGTTGGATCTATTGAGAATGTTGGAAGCCACAATAATTTTCATGCTCATGTCTCAGATCCTCTTTCATTTGTTTTATTATATTGTAATTTTCATGTCAATAATAAATAATAGGAGCCATCCAAGTGTCACGTGGAATGTAAAGGGTTGTGCATTTAGAATAGTAAATAAGGGAGTTTGGACAGTCATGGGACAGGTGAAAATTACCCAATCATGTGCATAAGTCCCCCATGCCTCATTCCTCAAGGGGATTTTTATACTTGAATGATTTAGCATAGCTATAACATTATATGTTTTGAACACATAATCTCTTGGTAGTTGATAGGACAAGTGATTGTGAGGCTAGGGTTTGTATTTTGAAGATGATATGAACTACTCTCATCCCACTATTGGGTCTTGAGAGGCTTGCAATACATGTGATTGGTGCTAGCACTCAAAATGAACCTTAAGGCTGAGAAGAGGCAATTCCAAGGTAACCATAGACCAAGCTTTCGATCTGGCATCTAGCCCTGCCAGACCAGAGGGAGCTCTCTCTTTGCGAACAAAATGTGGTTGTGATAACTGAATCTTAGGCTAGCTATGGAGTGCGGGGATTTTTTTGAAAGGTTTTTGGGTCGAAAACAGCAAGGGAAAGGACCCTTAGGCTATGGAGTTGATGCCAGTTTCTGCTAGCAAACTTGGGGCAAAGTAAGTGCAATGTTCAACCAGATAAAAGATTGCAAATGTGAGAAGAATAGGAGATAAAGCCTGCTGCCCTTCTGGAATCAAACTGTGGATGGATCTACAGTAGCAGTGTTAGACGAAAGAGAAACACAGGGTTACTCAGCAGAGCATCTAACAGAGGATGGATTCTACCAAGAAAACCACTACATTTAACAACAAAATCATCATGAAAGGAGCATCGTGTATAGATGAATTACTAACACATCTCTTAGATAATGTTGTAACAAGGTAGAAAAACAAAACATGTAAGTGAATTACAGGAAAAAAGTACTAGACATTAAAAACCATGATGGATCCCAAGTCTAAAGGGCAGAAACTGCTTAATTAAAATAATATTCAAGAAAAACCTTACACAGTCCCAAGCAGCCTCTCTCTGTTGCGAAAATCGAACCCTTACATCTTTAAGCTAAACCTAATAATATTACAAAATAATTTTAAATTTCCTCAACATAGGAAATAAAAAATAAAATAAAAAATAATCCTAAAAAGCTATCATAAGAACAATATTATAAACTAAGCAGTCCAAAAGAAAACTCTCGTGAACTATGGCAAATAGAGCTTTTTGAAAACCCAAATTAAGTGAAGGTTTTCCAAGTGGATTAATATCACTATATCTTCTCCTTCAAATGTGGAACCATATTCCACAAAATCTTCCCTTTGACTGCCACCTCACACCTGCCTGCACCAATCCTGGAGTTGTTTGCTCAACCTGCTGTTTTGTTCCTCCTTGGATGTTCTCTGACTGCCATTTGTACCCAAAATTCTGTGAGCTATTAATTTGTACAACAATAACTGTAATTTCATCACTAAAAATGTCATACGCCATCCATAACCGATATAATTCATTAACAATTTTGGCACAAGCATCGCAAGGATCATTGAATTTGGCAACATAAACCACTGCTTGACTGGAGATAAACTCAAAGACTCCATCACTTGCAATAGAAAGGTGAATGGTCACTAGAGAAGTCCACTGCAACAAGATCCTTTCCATAACCATGGATTTGCTACAATCTTCCAACCATTTCCATAGATTTGAAATGTTGCAAGCATTCTGTGTCTCTTCTGAAAACAAATTTTGTAAACTTAACAAACCTTCCAGCGTAGTTCAACAACTTGACTTTCTTTAATAATCATTAATTTTGAGAATCCATTTAGAACATTCGCATAGATAAATCCATCAATTTCATCTCTTCTCACTGGAAATTCTATAAAAATCTAAATGGAATCCTCCTCATGCCTATGCATATATACCAATAATAATTGTGCTCTAAGAATTACTCTTTCACTCAAACATTTAATCAAACAACTGGTTTGCTTCCTCTAGACGATCACATTTGCTATAGATATTGAGAAGATTGTTTAGCAAGACAATGGTTGACTCCATTCTAGATTTGATAATGAATGAACCTTTCATTGCTCTTCCATAGAAAAATGTATTAAAAATTAAAAAAGTAAAATAACATTTATGCATCCCTCATACTTTGGATTGTTGATAACCTGAGCATATTTTTCCCACACCAGATTGCCTGCTAGAGTACCCTTGCGATGCCACGATTGATTTTAAAACATGATTACTTCTCTGGGAGCTTCGAAAGTTTGTTGAGTCCTACACACAACATGAAAGGGCTATGCGCAGAGCCACACTTCAAAAGTGCAACACCATAGGGCTACGCGCAGCGCCACATTTCTAGAAGCGCAGTGCCACCTCCTTCAATTGGCTTGGCTCGATTTTTGTGTGTTGTGGATGTAGGGGAGTTGAGCTGTGAATATTTTAGGTATTTCCTCTATCGAAATTTTAGGATATCTTATGCAAACTATGTTTGGGTTCAGATTAGCAAGACTCATTATCTCACATGATACCTTGAAATCCTTGAGATATACTCTTTGCAATAATAACTTGAGTCATGAAGAAGTCGACAAGCTTGCTAAGCTTCCTCAGCTTTGTATTTATAATTACTTTTGAATATAGACACAAAAGTTGTCATTCCATGCCCCTTTTTTGCATAGAATTAGCAAATTTAGCCACTTTGGATGGAAAGGAACATCAGTTAGTAGAATCCCCAACGCTTACAAAAAAACATAAATGGAATAGGATACCATTTTTTTTTGGGTGGACTAGATTCCCTCCAAGAGAATGAAGACTACACAATGCTAATTGAAGATAAGCACTTTTGAAACCATCATCCAAATTACCTTCCTTTCCCTGTGTACTGACATAATAGAAATTTAAGCTTATTTGTACCAGAGATGTAATTGTATGTTTCCATGGTATGAGGAACATTATGACTAAACAGAGAAAAGTTGCAGCTAGAAAGATTCCCACATTTGCTTATCCACTTGCTGTCATTTCAACAGCATGCACTGATTTTATAAATGATGGAATAAAACAAATTGACCATCACTCTCAATCCAATCCAACCCTCCTGCGTGTTACCAGTCCTTGTGCAGACAAAAGTGCCTCTGCAGTCTCTTGAAATCCTGTTGCAAGCAAGTCTCCAAAACCTCTGCTTTACTTTTTAAACCTGTACTCACTGCTTTTATTCACATTCCATCACGGCATGATGTTATGGTTTCCACAGTTCATATCCCATAGCATGATAGCTCATAACAATTGCCTCTCCCAAGTTTTTTGGACAAAACTATGTATTTTGCATCTTTGGTAGCATAGTGCCAATCTAATAGCTTTTAATATGATCATGCATAGTTGCATCAGTGACCTTTTTGGAACAAACTGTTGTCCAGTCATAAATGTTGGAAACGTTGAACCAATATTCATAGCTATAATTCTCCATGTAATTCCTCTATAGAACCATGAGACCAGAAACTATATACCTTTCACCAGTAATATCACTATCAGCAATGCATAGTACCCTCTGCATAGATTCATGGACATTTCTTTCAATCAAATTAGAGAAACGAGCTCGCCATATGTTGAGATGAGGATTAGCAGCACAACAATAGGCCTCAAATGCTATGTTCTCTTCTTCTCTATCACAATCTAGCCACTGACATCTCCTAGCTTCCTCAAGATCATTAAACACATGAACTACTGCACTGGGAAACCTTTGAGTCAATCATTCATTTGGTCATATCTTCTGAACCATGAGACGGTTTTGGGAGTGTGATATACCATTCGAAAGCTCTTTTCGAGCTTCTTTTGATGGACATGCTTATGACATGTTTTGAACTGAAGGGCCTATGCAAAACATATTTGAATACCAGACATAATAAGAGCCCACTTTGATCACTGTTGACAGGCTGCGAAGACTAGAACTAACATTGGCCTTATTGTGGATGCCAGCTCCTTGGAGGTGTTAAGAACACCATAGACCAAGTGCCTCATCCATTGGGAAATATGGTCAGAAACATCTTATACCAACCAAAACATAGATACACTGCAACCTATACATAAACAAATACCGGAAGCAAAGTGTTGCCTTGGGTAGCTTATTTATGCACAAATCTACCCTAATTTGCAGAAAAATCAATAGATCACGTGATGTTGTAATGCCAGATCAACCAGTCAAGTAACTGTGACAAGGATGTTGGTTGGAAGTGCTTGAACTAGGACACAACTGGAAATGCTGACACCAACACATGCACAAAATGAGTCTGGTTTTGTAAAAGACAATCAAACTTATTATTCAAACTGAAAAAATACTCCATATATGCAAAAATAGGATTGAAGAAACCAGACTCTATTTGATGCCCCAACTCCTCAATACATGCTTCTAGTTGCAAACTGTCAATGCAAACATCCATGAACAACCCTATTGTTTCTTGTTTTGAAGGAGGGATAGTTTCCAAGAACTTTTTAGGATGTCGAAATTCATGTGATTTAATTTGGACATCCAAAAGTTCAATTTCATTTTCTAATCTTTCAGCAACTAAGACAAGAAAACAATATTTGCTTTCAGGTGTGAGTCAGCTAGATTTCAAATAAAGAAACACTGATGTTGAGAAATTTTGATCAATCTAAAATTTTGCTAACTCATCCTTTAAAGTCAATAACATTTCACCATATAACGAATTTGCCACATGCCCTATCATCAATGATTATCATCAATGTTCTGAAATCTAGATTCTGGATTGATTAGCAGTGAAGTCGCTTTGAAACTTTGAAGCTTGGGATCTTGAACAATGGAGTCATGAGATAGATGATTTCAGCCTTCATATGTGTCTGACTATTGTCCACCATCAGCAACCAGATCTACAACTTGAATTATTTTTCCCAGAGAAGATATATTACCTCATCCCCAACAATGGTGCCAATATGTTAGCACTCAAAATGAACCTCAAGGTTGAGAAGAGGCAATTCAGAGAGGGCTTTCTCTTTGCCAAAAAAATGTGGCTATGATAACTGAATCTTAGGCTAGCTATGGAGTGCAGGGATTTTTTTGAAAGGTTTTAGGGGCAAAAATAGTAAGAGAAAGGACCATTGGGCTATGGAGTCAATGCCAGTTTTTGCTGGCAAACTTGGGGAAAGGTAAGTGCAATGTTCAGCCAGATAAAAGATTGTCAATGTCAGAAGAATAGGGGAGAAAGCCCGTTACCCTATAGGCATCAAACAAGGGATGGATCTACAGTAGCAGCGTTAGATGAAAGAGAAACACATGGTTACTCAACAGAGCATCTAATAAAGGATGGATTTTGCTAAGACAACCACTACATTTAACAACAAAATCATCATGAAAGGAGCATTGTATATAGATGAATTCCTAACACATCTCTTAGAAAATGTTGTAACAAGGTAGAAAAACAAAATATGTAAGTGAATTATAGGAAAAACATACTAGAGATCAAACACTGTGATGGATCCCATGTCTAAGGGGCAGAAACTTCTTAATTAAAATAGTATTCAAGAAAAACTTTGCACAGTCCCAAGCAGCCTCTCTCTGCTACAAAAATCAAACCCTTACATCTTTAAACTAATCCTATTTATAATATTACAAATCGTTTTAAATTTCCTCAACATAGGAAATAAAAAATAAAAATAAAAACTAATCCTAAAAACCTATGGCAAATAGAGTGTTTTGAAAACCCAAATTAAGTGAAGGTTTGCCAAGTGGATTGATATCATTGTATCTGCTCCTTTAAATGTGGAACCATATTCCAAAAAATCTTCCCTTTGACTGCCACCTCGCACCTGCCTGCACCAATCCTAGAGTTGTTTGATCAACCTGTTGTTCTTGTTCCTCCTTGGATCTTCTCTGACTGCCATTTTTACCTACAATTCTGCGAGCTATTAATTCGTACAACAATAAATATAATTCCATCACTACAAATGTCATACTCTAGCCATAACTGATATAATTCATTAACAATCGGCACAAGCATTGCAAGGATAATTGAATTTGGCAACATCAACCACTACTTGACTGGAGATAAACTCAAAGATTCCATCACTTGCAATAGAAAGGTGAATGGTCACCAGATAAGTCCACTGCAACAAGATCCTTTACATAACCATGGATTTTCTATAATCTTCTGACCATTTCCATAGATTTAAAACATTACAAGCATTCTGTGTCTCTTTTGAAAACAAATTTTATAAACTCAACAAACCTTCCAGCGGAGTTCAACAACTTGACCTTGTTTAATAGTCATTAATTTTGAGAATCTACTTAGAACATTCACATAGATAAATCCATTAGTGTCATATCTTCAAGCTAACAAGTCTACAAAAAGCTAAATGGAATCCTCCTCATGCCCATGCGTATATACCAATAATAACTGCGTTCTAAGAATTACTCTTTCACTTAGACATTTAATCAAACAACTGGTTTGCTTCCTCTAGACGATCACGTTTGTTGTAGATATTGACAAGATTGTTTAGCAAGATGGTGGCTGACTCAATTCCAGATCTAATAATGAATGAACCTTTCATTGCTCTTCCATAGAAAAATGTATTAAAAATTAAAAACGTAAAATAACATTTATGCATCCATCATTCTCTAGGTTGTTGGTAACCTGAGCATCTTTTTCCCACACCACCTTGCATGCTGGAGTACCCTTGCGATGCAATGATTAATTTTTGAACATGGTTACTTCTCTAGGAGCTTTGAAAGTTTATTGAGTCCTACGCACAGCGCGAAAGGGCTACATGCAGTGCCACACTTCAAAAGTGCAGCACCATAGGGCTACACATAGTGCCACATTTCCAGAAGCGCAGTGCCACCTCCTTCAATTGGCTTGGCTTGATTTTTGTGTGTTGTGGATGCATGGGCGCTGAAATGTGAATATTTTAGGTATTTCCTCTCTTGAAATTTTAGGATATCTTATGCAAACTATGTTTGGCTTTAGATTAGAAAGACTCATTATGTCGCATGATACCTCGAAATCCTTGAGATATACTCTTTGCAATAGTAACTTGAGTCATTAAGAAGTTGATAAGCTTGCCGAGCTTCCTCAGCTTTGTCTCTATAATTACTTTCGAATATAGACAGAAAAGTTGAGATTCCATGCCCCTTTTCCTCGTAGAATTAGCAAAGTCAGCCACTTTGGATGGAAAGGAACATCAGGTGGTAGAATCCCCAAGGCTTATAGAAAAAACATGAATGGAATAGGATACCATTTTTTTTTGGGTGGACTGGATTCCCTCGAAGAGAATGAAGACTATGCAATGCTAATTGAAAATAAGCACTTTTGAAACCATCATCCCAATTACCTACCTTTCCACGTGTACTAACATAATAGTAATTTAATCTTATTTGTACTACAGGAGTAATTGTAAGTTTCCGTGATATGAGGAACACTATGACTGAACAGAGAAGAGTAGTAGCTAGAAAGATTCCCACATTTGCTTGTCCACTTGCATTTGTTTCAACAGCATGCACTGATTTTATAAATGATGGAATAAACCAAATTGACTATCACTCTCAATCCAATCCAAGTCTTCTGCATGTTACCAGTCCCTATGCAGTCAAAATTACCTTTGTAGTCTCTTGAAATCCTACTACAAGCAAGTCTCCAAAACCTCTACTTTACTTCTTGAACTTGTACTCACTATTTTTATGTCACATTCCGTCATGGCACGAAGGTATGGTTTCTAGAGTTCACATCCAATAGCATCATAGCTCGTAACAATTGCCTTGCCAAGTTTGTTGGACAAAACCATGTATTTTGCATCTTTGGTAGCATAGTACGGATCTAATAGCTTTTAATATGATCATGCATAGTTGCATCAGTGACCTTTTTGGAACAAACTATTGTCGAGTTATAAATGCTGGAAAATTTGAACCAAGATTCATATCTATAAATCTCCAAGTAATTTCTCTATAGAAACATGATCACATAAACTGTATACCTTTCACTAGCAATATCACTGTCAGCAATGCACAGTGCCCTCTGCACAAATTCATGGACATTTCTTTCAATCAAAATAGAGAAATGAGCTCGCCATATGTTGAGATGAGGATTAGTAGCACGACAATAGGCCTCAAATTCTATGTTCTCTTCTTCTCTATCACAATCTAGCCATTGACATCTCCTAGCTTCCTCAAGATCATTAAACACATGAACTGCTGCACGGGGAGACCTTTGAGTCAATCATTCATTTTGTCATATCTTATGAACCAAGAGCTGGTTTTGGGAGAGTGATATACCATTGGAAAGCTCTTTCTGAGCTCCTTCTAATGGACATGCTTATGACATGTTTTGCATTGAAGATCCTATGCAAAACATCTCTGAAAACCAGATATAATAATAGCCCACTTTGATCCTGGTGAGAGGCTGCAAAGGTGGCACTAACACTTGGATTTATGAACATTTAATGAGAAGCTTTCTACTTATTTCATTGATTCTCATACATGTTAATGAATCTGATAATGACTATTGATTCTTTTTTGTTTATGCATGTGTGTTTACATATTGGTTACATGTTAAAGAACTAATTTTTTGCATGCAACTAGTATGTTTTCTTTGAATCTCTTATTTTCATTCCATGCAATATTAGTAATTAATTTGTGAACTAATTTGCAATTAATTTCTAGCACTTTCCTATTTACGTATGTCTTAGTTAGTCTCAGCTATCTCATTCTCTCTTAAGGCACACTTTTCCTCATTATTTTGTAGCTAGTTTCTTGTCTAATGTTTTGTAACCTATCAATGGAGGGATGATTCCATCCTCATTCTTTAGGCATTTTCCACTTGGTCTCGCATTCATTAATTTGAATTTGAAATCCAAGAGTAACACAAACACACATGGTGGCAGTGAAACCAACAAACTGGATGGGGCTCCTATCCAAAACAATGTGAGGTATAATTGGAACTTCACACAAGGGAGAACCCCTAATTTTGGTGGAATATCCAACACTTTTAGCACAACTATAATAAAAAAATTTAGTCTCCATATTAAACAACATAATTTTATATTGACTTTATATAGGAATTTGTTTCTCTTATATTTTCACTTTTCGTTTTGACGTAGTTGCAAAGCACAATGACCCGTTTCTTTTTTTATTTATCTCCCTTTAGTCATGAATCCAACTATTGAAAGATCCAAATATAAATACTATATAAATTAGCACCAAATTATTAAGGTAATATGTGCATATAGTGCTCTTTGAGGAAACCAAACATTTTTTGAATAACTTATGTCTCATTTCCCTCATATATAAAAATATAAATAAATAAATACATACATACATACATACATACATACATACATACATACATACATACATATACATATACATATATATATAGATATATATGTTCCCCTTCATCCCACTGGATTGTGGTTAGTGGCCACACAAAAACTAAAGTGGATATTCCCTATTATAGCGAAATTATCATTGAACCTTTATAACTCAACATCTATATGTGTGTGTGTCTGTGGGTGTGCACTCCTAACATAAAAAATTTGGTCTATCGAGGTTGGTTGGAAGACTTTTCCAACACCCGCTCCACGAAGGACCAAGTGAGCTGAAGTTCCAAGTTCATGAAAATGTTCACGTCTTGAATGCCCAAGTAATGTTCGATTTCTGTAATAGATGTGTGGTTAAATTTCTTCAAGCTTGTCCCCACAAAATATGGGGTTCAGACTAATTTGTTATTTGCACCTTTGAGTTTTGGCTGAATACCAAGTATCAGCTGACTTTGCGACAAACTTTCTATGAGTTTTATTAATCTACAAAATTCTCTGAAAAATGAATTCCACTCAAGGTCCATGACTTAGCAAAGTTTCTTCGCTCATCAAATTGATAAGAATTATTTTTGCGAGATCTCGGTGCTGATCCATGACAGGGTAGATGATCAAAACCTCACTTTGGGATAAAATCATTAACTGAAGACATTTGGGTTTAGAGATTTACAAACTTGAACATCTTGTAAGTAGGTCCCATAAATATAATGAAAATTGCTTGTCTATTACCAACACATTTTAAAGCTTAAAAAATTTATTCAAGAGGCGTTCCCTTGCTCTTTTTCCTCATTCTTGCTAGGTCTTTATGACATATGTATTTATTTACAAGAGAAAGGAATAATACAAAACAGAATGTAGAGGTTGTTAGTTAGTAGTGTCTCTGCCAAAGTGACGTTTGGGCTTTCTGGAATCCCTCTACTAACCAACAAGAGCACCTATCCTTAAAAAGGATGCATGATCACAAAAAAACAATGAATAGGTGCAATTGTCCCACAAGGACACATAAGAAAAACACTATAGATATTTATAAAGGATATTTACAATGATTTCCCTCACTAAAAAAAAGAATGTGTTGAGATGGTCCTACATCAAACTGCCCCATAACAGAATATTTCGTGGAATTTTATCCATGAGGTTTGCAAAAATATTACCATGTTTCAATATCTTTTCATTGGTCATCCGTACTACAAATTTAGTTGGAAGACCGTTCCATTTGACTAAATTATCATAATAATTTTTCTTCTTGGCCATTTTCACAAACTTTTGGTCAAGTATCATCTCCACATGTAGCTTTTGGGCTATAGGTAGTTGAGCCTCTAGTCCGAACTTAAACAATAACAAAAAAAATTATCGATATAAACATAACGACAAAGATGCAAAAAAAATAACACTTCATTTCATTAATATCAGAATACAAAAGTATGCTTACAAATAGAATGGAAATAAGCTAGCTCTTGCGATGATAGCTTATCTCTAAGAAGAGATGTGGTGCCTACATGCCTCTGAACTGTTTTACAATGAGAATCAAGGGCCTCTTTATTATTTACCAACAACAAGAAACCATAAACAACCAAAACCCTAACCTCGGGAGATGTAATTCCAAGAGTCTGTGGGCCCCGTTGGGGTCAGTTGGGCAGCCAACTTCCCGTGGTCATAACTTGGTCATATTATCATCGTTTGGCATGTACGATACCTTGATGGAAAGGACTCTCTGAGTACTAAAATATTTTCCACAAGCCCTTTCTTATGGCTATGGGCTTACTAAAGACCTAAAAAAACATCATTTAGGGAGTAAAATTTTCTTCGGAAGTTCACGACCCTAAAAACTACTAAAAATAGTAAATGCTGAAATAAATGAGGAAACAGATGAAATCGAATAGAGGTCTAGGTGGAATAGGCAAGCGGTTACCAATATCCACCTATATCAGTCCTCCTCCCTTAGGAAGTAATGTTCCCTATTGCGTGCGGAGCCTCCATGAGGTGAGTAAAATTTTGTTGAACTTGGTGCCTAGTGAACCACTTTCTCTGGTGAAAAAGTTGGCCTACTTTGAAAACTCGATATATTTGGATCCTTTGTTGGAAAGTGTTCCTGGTCTGCATGTCCATCAGATGATAATTTGTGGCATGTTGCATGTAGTATGGGTTAATCTATGTTGGTGTGAGTTTTTTTGCAATGTCAGATGTGTCGAACAATGGTGGAAAATATGGCGAAAGGCAGTCTACATTGAACATTGGGTGTAGACCAAGGAATGGTGGAATGCTGAGATGTAAGGCATTGTCACCTACAACCTTGATGATGGTGTATGGCCCATATTCGAGCAGGTAAAGCTTGTATTGGAGTCCAGTGAGGCGCTCCTTGTGAAAATGTAGTCAAACTTTTTCTCCCACCTGGAACTTCTGTGACACTTGATGCTAATCATGGTGATACTTGTACATAGCATTGGCTCTATACAATATATCATGGACCTACTAGAAAACATGTTGCATGTGCTCATTGAAGTTGTTAGCCTTTTCACCTTCAGACTGGACATGAGTTGAATTTTGTTGAGTAGATGGAAATGGTATGGTGACATCAATGGGACACAATGGTTGAAATACTCACCTTACCTGAAAGGGGATATGGACCGTTGAGCTATGGGGAGATTTGTTGTATCTTTGTTATACATAGGGGAGGCTTTCATCCCATGTGTGTGGATTCTTTAAGTGGTACATGTGAAGAATGTGTATGATCATCCTGTTGACGACCTCTGTTTGGTCTTCAGTTTTGGGGTGGAATGTCATGGACTTAGTAGGCTTTGTATCCAACATCGACTAGAGACTTTACCAAAATGCACTTAGGAATCTGTTGTCCATATCTGAGATAATGGACTGGGGTTTCCCAAAGTGTACCCACACTCCCTCAAAGAAGACCTTAGCAGTGGCCTTTGTTATGATACTCTTCTTATAGGCCGCCATGATGGCCATCTTAGAAAATTTGTCGATGACCACAAAAACGCAATCGTTACCATGATTAGTAGAAGGAAGCCCCAACATGTAATCCATTGATATATATTCCGAAGTTCAAATAGGAGTAGGTAGAGGAGTATTTGGTTTTCCAATGGCACAGGCGGTGGAGGACCTAATATACTTCCCAACATCGTGATAAAGTTTCCGCCAATAAAAATACTTCTATAGTACCACCATTGTTTTCCTTACTCCAAAATATGTAGCAATTCGGCTGTAGTGCGCCTCCTAAATCACCTTGGCATGCTCGCGTGAAGGAACACATATGTGTCCCAGGTGGAATAACAATGCATCCAAAAGGGGAAAATTTGGAACTTTATTCCCTTCTAGGACTGTCTGGTATGTATTGCCGAATTCAAAATCGCTATGCTAAAGATGCGGCCACTTTGAAGTCTCGTTCCCACAGGAGTCAAACATAGTGATCAGTGCCATAAAAGGTGGTCATCTGAGGTAGTCTACAACATTATTGGTGTTTCCTTTCTTATACTTAATGTTTAAATGGAATTGTTGTAGGTATGTGGACCATTTTTGATGGTGGTTATTCTACAACTTCCCTTGTGTCTGTATGAAATGCAGGGGTTGGTGGTATGTTTGGATGACTGTTTCCTTCCCCATAATGTAATGCTTCCATTAATGATAGTCATGCACAAGGGAATACATTTCTTTATCATAAGTGGGATACTTTCAAATTGTGTCTGAAAGTGTATCACTATGGTAACCCACTGGATGTCCCTACTGAGTAAGAACTACACATATAACATAGTCGGAGGTGTCTGTATCAATCTCAAATGGTTGTTACAGGTCTGGTAATGCGAGCACAAGTATAGAGCAGATGCAATGCTTCAACTCAGAAAATGCCTTTTGTTGGTTTTCGGACCAAAAATAATTTTCTTTTGGTTCGCCCTTGGTGAATTGACTTAAATGCCAAGTGACATGAGAGAACCTCAACACGAACATGCAGTAGAAATTGGAAAGGCCCAGAAAGTTGTAGAGATCTGTTAGAGTGGTTAGGGCTAGCCAATCCTGAATGAGTTGTATCTTCGTTAGGTCCACATGCACACCCTTCTCATCAATGATGTACCCCAGATATTGAACATGGATCATGCCAAAAGTTCATTTCTCTAAATTTGGACACAACTTGTGTTATTGCAAGGTCTGAAGGAATTATCAAATATGTTGGAGGTGCTCTTCTCAACTCTAGCTAAAGATCAATATTTCATCTAAATACACCACCACAAATGCATTGAAGGGTCACAAGATGTCCTCCATCAATATCATGAAGGTTGTGGGGGCATTCGTCAACCCAAAAGGCATGACCAACCATTCAAAAAGGCCCTCCTTGGAGTTGAAGGCAGTCTTCGACACATTACAGGGTTCAAACCTAGTGATAATCGGACTTCAAGTCAATCTTGCTGAAATATTTGGCCCCCTTGAGTTGGTCCAGAAGGTCATCAATCTGTGGGATTAGGTACCTATTCTAGACAGTGATATTGTTCATCGTCGGATACTTAATACAGCGTCTCCAGGTCTCATCCTTCTTCTGTACCAATACAATCGGGCTCCCATAGGGTGATTATATGCCCTTTCTACCTTCATGTGCCCTTTCTTCAGCAGCTCCTGAATCTGCCTCTTGATCTCATTATTCTCCATAATAGAGCGTCAATATATTGGTACATTCGGTAGTGGCACATCGGCGGGCAGATATATGGAGTGCTTAACCTGGCACTGTAGAGGTACCCCTGTAGGTGAGGTGAAAATGTTCTTGTACTCCTCCATGACCTTGTAAATATGTTGCTGCTATGTAGAGGAGCCTTGTCTGGAAGTCATGGCCACAACCTTCTTCTTGTCTTGAGGGTGAATCATAAGGAAAACAAATTTCCTAATATGGGAACTAATCTTACTACATTGATTTATAGTGATCAAAGAGATGGTGATATGTGAGACTACCTCTGGTATCCTGTACAACTTATTGCCTAAAGTAATAATGAGAGAGTGAGGTCTAGACTCATAAACAACATGTCACTTCCACAAGCATGGTTGTTCTGATAATAGATCAAAAACTTCAAGAGGAGCAACATCACATAATACCTCATCCGTGAAGGGCTTCATCTTGTAGGGAAGGCGGCACTACTAACTCATGCAGAGGTCTCATCCTTGGTGAAGCCACCCGATGGTGTACGGCTGTGGATGTATTATTGTCGGTAGGCCTAGCTTCTTCACGCCCTCTGTTGAAATTAAGTTCTTTTGGCTCTCGTTGTCGACAATGAAATTTAGTGGAGAACCCTTCACCCACATCTGTGAGTGGAAGAGGCATTCCCCCTCCTTAGACCTTCAGGCACACTTTTCTGGATCTTGGTGGTGGCCAGGGTGGCATTGGGCTCTGCATCAATGATATGTTTCCCTTTATCATTCCCATTATCAAGTTGTGACTTATGATCAGAATGTGTGTCTAAATCAGAAGCCTTTAGCTCAGCCTCAACTGACTGCTTCACCCGACACTCACATGTGTTCTGAGTGGAGCTCTTATGGAACTCACACCATTTTCTCGTGTTCTTATTTGTCTTCGTGGTGTTTTTATTTGCTTGCAGCTTTAGTGGTTTGTCCTGGGTCACCCTGCCTTGGCTTTAGCCTTTTCTCTCCAGTTTGGGGGCACCTATTCCTTACCTCAGATTCACAGATCCAATGTCTCACATATTTTGTTTAAACGTATGCTCAATCTTAACATCGTATCGGTATGCCATGAAAAGCAGGGAGATCTCCAGGAACTCCATCTCACCCTAGATGTACTTATGAAAGTATCCACCATACTTGACTACCAAATACCACTCAGAATCCTTGATAATAAATTTTTTATAGATGGTATGGAAAAAATTTGTGAACTTCGGCACATCTTGGTCTCTTCCCTATCATAGCGTGGTCCATTTTATGTATTTATCTTCATAGCTCTCAAAAAGCCAATATTTTTCCTTGATGGTGTCTCAGAAGGAATCCCAAGTGGGTGCAGCAGAAAATAGTGAGGATTCCCTCTTGTAGTTTTGTTCATAGTAGGTTTCCCACCAGTCCTTGATCTGTGGGGTGGATTTGAGAAGTACAAAAGTAATATTTTCCCAATTGGCAAAGTCATGAACTGAAAAATATCCTTCCAATGACCATTTATCTATGGTGTATGCATCTATCTATCCCTCAAATATGGGAATTTCAAAGTTAACTTGTACCTTAAAAGGAGTGGCGCCTCCAGAGTTGGTATTGGATGAAGATGTGTTTCCTCTCGATAGTTGTCGAAGGATTTGGGCAAAGTTATCCATCATCACATTCCTCTATCACTCGAGGGCTTCCTCGAGCATAATTTTGATGGGATCTCCTGCCCCTTCATCTTTCTTTTCTTTTTCCATAGGAGGCCATTAGGGTTTTCAAGGCTGGTCTTGCAAAGGTTCAACCAGTTCGAACCCTAACTCCTTATAATGTGAACTCATTGGGGACATGCAAAGAAAAATAGTGAAAGAACATACCACTTTCTTACCATTGATCTAAATTGAAAATAAAATACAACAAATTAGATATATAATGATAACTACAAAGATGGAGCAGAAATAACACTTGATTTCATTAATATAAGAATACGCAAACATGCTTACAAGCAAAATGGAAATAAACTAGTTCAAGCAATGATAGCTTATCTCTGAGAATATTAGTGGTGGCTACATGTCTCTGAACTATGTTACAATGAGGCTCAAGGCCCTATTTATTAGTGAACAACAAGGGAAAATCGTAAACAACCAAAACCCTAACCACAGGAGACGTCATGCCAAGATTTTGTCGGCCCTGTTGGGGTTAGCTGGGAAATCAACTTCTCAAGGTCGTAACATGGTCATATTATCTCCACTCGGCCTGTACGATACATTTTTGTAAAGTTCTCTCTGAGCAATACAAGATTTTTTGTAGACCCTTTCCCATGGCCATGGGCTTTCTGAAAATCTCAAAAAATGCCATATAGGGGGTCAAAATTGCTTTCGAAGTTTAGGACCCGAGAAAATGCTAAAAATAGTAAATTCTAAAATAAATAGGGAAATATATGAAACTTATTGGAGGTCTAGGTGGAATAGGTAGGTGGAAACCAATATCCACCTATATCAGCCTCCCACTAAACCCTCCCTGTCCACCCACTCCAATTTTCCTGTAGCGATACAAATCTGCAACATCAAATATAGGAGAAATTCCTATATCAGGGAGTATTTCAATCTCACAATATTTTTTGATAACTTCTTCATTACTTTGCATGTACCAATATTTAATTTAAGATTATTGTACTCATGTCTTGGGAATCTTTCATTCCTCAAGTGTGCTAAAACTAGGTCTCTTTGTTGTTACTTATGGGTGCTTTTCTGTATTTGTCCCTTGACCTATTCATGTATCATTTCCATGGTTGTAGAAAATTCTTGTGCATGAACACTTAAAAAAAAATATTTCCCTAAATTCTGAGTTCATAAATGCCTCTCGGGTGCATGCCATATATAATTTGAAAATATATTTTTCCTATACTTTTATTAGGAGAATCATTATAGGAAAACTTAACTTGTGAGAGAACTTGATCCCATTGTTTATTGTGCTCATTAATAAAAGAACTAAATAAATTTCCCAAGCTACTATCATACCACTTCAGTTTTCCCATTGGTTTGGGGATGGTATCCTAAATTATATTTGAGGTTTGTTCCAAGATTCCTCCACAAATTCCTCCAAAAATGTTCAACAAATTTGGTGTCTCAGTTTGAGATTATACACTTAGGAAATCCATGTAGTCTCACAAATTCGTTGAAGAAAAAATTGGCAATTTGAGTAGCAACATTTTTCTTTTTAATAGGGTATAAAGTGTTCCATCTTGGAAAATTTGTCTACTACTACAAAAAATGAGGCATTCTTCCTTTGGGTTTTGGGTAACCCTAGAACAAAGTCCATGTTATGGCCTATTGGATATGGGCAATGGTTGATATAACCTAGCATTCTACTATTTTACTTTAACATACTAAAAAATTCTTCATTTTTCCACAAACGTTTTGACATTAGTCCCCATACCTAGCCATTAATAAAAAGAACTAAATTGTGCATATGCCTTATCATGGCTAAAATGACCAACTAGTCCTCTAATATGTTTCCTCTTCAACAAATTATCTCTCATTGATCATTTTGGAATGCATAACTTGCTACCCTTGAATAGCAATCCCTCCTAAATCATGTATTCAGGCCAAGGGTTTCAGTCCTTGAACATGGTGTTATCAAAAGCTTCATACATTTCCTTGAATCTAAATCTTTCTTGTAGAATTCTTGGAGGTGTTCATACTACAAAGTAATTACTTGGAGTTCCTTCAAAATGAAACATCTCCTAATCAAAGAATCGACAACTTTATTAACATTCCCACTAATATGTTTCAAAACAAAAGAAATATTTTGCATGTATTCTACCCATTTGGCATGTCTCTGATTCAACTTGTCTTGTCTGGTTATCAATTGCAATGTATGATTATTTGCATACGTAATGAACTCTTTTGGCATAAGATAATGCCTCCACTTCTTTAGAGATTGAAAGCTTGCGTAGAATTCTTTGTTATATGTAGAATGCTTTTTCTTCATCTCATTCGACTTTTCACTGATGTAGGAAATGGGTTTATCGCCATGAATAAGAACAACACCAATCAACATTCCAATGGCATCAAACATCACTTGAAAAGGCCATTGGAAATTAGGAAAAAATAATTGGTTTCTTTTTTATTTTATCCTTCAACAATTAGAATGTCTTTTCAGCTGATGTTATCGACTTAAAAGGTCGATGTTCCATTTTAATGGTCTCCATTATCGGTGCACAAATGTGACTAACATTCTAAATAATTTTTCAGAAAAATATTTCCAATCCGTGAAATCTTCTTACTTCATGGATATTCATTGGAGAAGGTCAATATTTAATGGATTTTACCTTCTCTAGATACATTTTCAGCCCTTCAGAAGAAATTACGAAGCCCAAATAAACTAATTTGGTGTTAAATAAAGAATGATTTTTCATATTTATTACAAAAAAATATTGGTGTAATTTCCTCAAAACTAGTTTTAAAAATATTAGATTTTCTTCCTTGGTTCTTCTATACACAAGAATATCATCTAAATAAAAAATCATGAATTCCCCAATAAAATCTTTGAGCACTCATGATCCTCATAAAAGATTTGGGTGCATTGGTTAAGCAAAAAAGCATCACCAACCATTCATACAAACCATAATTAGTTTTGAACGAAATATTTCACTCATCTCCTCTACTTCTAATATGATGATAGCCACTCTTTAAATCTATTTTTAAAATGTATCTTGCACCACTTAGGAAATCCATTATATCAACCATACAAGGTAAGGGAAATCTATAGCTAATGGTTATTTTATTGATTACTCTCAAGTCAATGCACATTCTCCAACCTCCATATTTCTTTGGACTCAAGACCGTTGGCATAGCACAAGGGATCAAACTTTCTCTAATCAATCCTTTATCAAAAAAATCCTAAACTTTCTTTATGATCTCTTCATTTTCTTTAGATGTTTCCCTATAGGTTGTCTTATTGGGTAAAGTAGCTCCTAGAAGTATATATGTATATGATGGTTGATGTTCCTTATAGCTGGTAAGGCATTTGGAAAATCATCAATGATAACAACAACAAATTCATCTAATAATTATTGAATTTCAGCAGGAAACTCATTCAAATTTGTATGTGTAAGGACAACTATAAGCTTACCAATTCAAGAAAATTGTACCTCTTCTTCTTTCTTAATTTATTGCAGTTGCTCATTCCCGATCATCTCAACACACTTGGGTCTGCTTCCTCCTAGAATCCTTTATCCTCTAAGGGAAACAACATGTACTTGAATTTGTTCTTCTTAAAAGAATAAGTATTTCTCCTTCCATCATGGACAACTCCCCTATCATATTGCAATTGTTTCCCCAACAAGATGTGAAAGGCATCCATGGGCATGACGTCACACAACACTTCATCCTTTTAGTTGTCAATCTAGAACTTTATTTAGATTTTTTAACTTACCAAGATTTTATGCCATTTCTGCAACGAAGACACTTGATAAGGAGTGAGGTGCACTATCATTTGCAAGCCTAGGTTCCCCACAATCTATGTAGAGATGAAATTATTAGTACTCCCACTCTGTATGATCACCTTAAAACATTTTCACTTGGATTTTCATTTTGTGTTAAATAATTTCCTTTGTTGTGATGACTCTTTCTTCTCTTTTTCTTCTTTAATTAAAATCCTCTTCAGCATTAGGGATTCACCCAAATCAAGAGTATCCTCTTTTAACTATATTTTTGGTGCCTCATCCTTGGATTTTGCAACATGTTCTCCTCTTTGGTTTTCTGATTTATTTTGAGGACAGTTCCATGATATGTCCTATATTCCCACATATGTAACACCTAACTTCTGTTTCTCTTCCCCCACCTCTTGGAAAAAATCTTATGCCCCTTATCTCTCCTCCTATAAGAGATTGACTACTAGAGCTCCATGCTTCATCACTTGGATTTTGGAACCATCCCTTGTTGTAAGATCCTTTCCTTCTTACTAGAATCCTCCCTCTACTCTGGATTTTTTTTCTATCCAAATTTGCTCCTGCTCTTAGTGTTTCATAAGAGGCATATTCCAAAATCTTCAAGGGTAAATGAACAATTTCATCCTATATTTCATACCTCATGCCATTTATATATTCGGTTACCTTCTCCACATCCTCCTCTATATGGCTTTCTTTAATATTCATCCTATAGAATTCATATATATATTCCTTCATTGTCATAGATTTTTGTCTCAAATTTTGCAGTTTCCTGAACAAATTTAGTTGATAGTGTTTAGGAATGAACTTTCTCTTGAAGTTGGCCGCATTCTACCGCCCGCATAAACATACGTACGTACACCTAGACCATGTATCTTTAGGATACCGCCCAGGGCACGTATTCCGAGTGTGTGAGGTGGTCACTAATTAGGGGTGATTTATTCGACTTATGGGCCATAGTAGTAGTAGTAGTTGGTGGGGTAGGCCCAGACACTTATGGATGAGGAGATTGATGGCACACTTCATTCCCTATTTGCCTGCATTAACACATTCCCAATTACACCCATTCGCTTTGAAAAGAAGGAAAGGCCTGTATTTTCCTTCCATTTTCTTCTCCGATCTTCCTGCAATTGATTCCACCATAGTGATGCATGTCTCTTTAACCTAGTCACAACATACTTGACCTTCTGGTCCTCATCAACATTCTCATAGTAGAAGCATTTGTCCAATGTGCTAATTCAACCAAGAAGTTAATCCAAATTTAGGTTGCATCATATAGTATCACTTTCATCTTTGGTTTGGACCTGAACTTGATAACCAACATCATTAATTGTTCCTTTTGTTTCTCCCTTCTTAGAGCTTCCTCCATCTCTTCTTCAAAACTTGTATCCTAACTTTCATTGATGTCTCCCACATTAGGTTTTCATCTCTAGAAAGTCTGCATAACAACCATTCTAGAGTAGCTATTCTAACCTCATGTCCTTATCCATTGTGCTCCTTTCTGGGCCTCCTTTTCCTTATGACATACTTGCAACAACACTTCCACATTCCTTTAAATTCTCTTTATTGGTTGGATGATTCTACATAAATATTCCATTTTAATACCACTTTGACGTAGTGGCAAAGCACAATGTCCCCTTTATTTTTCTTTGTTGGTTTCTTATTTTTTTATCTCCCTTTAGTCATTATTGAAAATTTCAAAACTTCCAAATATAAAAGCTATAACACTCAACCCCAAATTATTAAGGTGATATTTGCACATCGTTCTCTTCGAGGAACCCAATTTTATTTTCAATAACTTTGTCTGACTTTCCCCTTAGTCCCTATGGTTCGAGGTTAGTGGCCATGCAAAATTAAAGCAAATATTCCCCATTATAGTGGAATTAGAGTTGAACCTTTATAACTCTGTGCGTGCGTGTGTGTATTAAAGCCTTGGCTTGAGCACCTAACACAATAGATTTGGCGTGGTTCGGGATGTTCGAGTTATGGAGGATTTTTCCAACACATTCCTTGTGGGACTGGGTGAGATGAAGTCATGAGTACTCGAGTAAGTTCATGTCATGAGTGCCTATCTAATGTTCCATCTTTGATATCATTGTGCGACCGAATTTCTTCAAATTAGACCTCGGCATATCCAGGGTTTTGACTAAAAGGAATTAACGCCTTTCGGTTTCAACCGAATACAAAAACTATGACTATTTGCTAACTTTGTGAGATAATTTTCGTGATTTTGATTAACATGCATACTTCTCTAAAAAATGAATTCCGCTCTTGCTCTGTAACTTAGTAAAGTTTATTTATTCATCAAACTGATAAAAATTATTTGTACGAGATGTCGGTACTGATTTATGACAAGGTGGATGACGAACACTTTTTTTATTTTCAGATGAGAGAAACAACATACTCGAATTATATAAAAGTAGTGACATAAGTCAACTTGTAGGTCAGTTATCCCTACACAGGCATTCAATACAGAATTTCTAGGTGGGAGGACCATACCCTAATTCAGATAAGACATCTTCTCTAAGAACTTCTCTAAAAACGATAAGCGTAAAAACATCAGGATATTCATCTAACATTCCAATCCACTAATCAATAGGAGGTCTAATGAGGCCATAATACCATCAAACAATTTCCTATCTAAAAAACCAAAGAAAAAAAAGGTTGAAGTTTTCCATGCTTATCCCATCCATTAACATCAGTGACATATCATATGTGACCCCTCCATCAAGTAAAACAACCCAAGGCAGTATCGACAGAAATTATCCATTAACATCAGTGACATATCATATGTGACCCCTCCATCAAGTAAAACAACCCAAGGCAGTATCGACAGAAATTGATATGCAGACAACGACAAAACTACCGTATCCAATGCTACCCTCCCAGACTAGGAAGAACCCTCATATATTAGTGCGACCCTCCCATATAAGGAAGATGTTGAACACTTCACTTTGGGCTTAAATCATCCATTCAAAACATTTGGGTATAGATATTTCCAAACTCGAACAATTTGTCCCTGGGGAGCATAAATAGAATAAAAAACACCAGTCTATTACCAAGACATTTCAGATCTTAAACAATATATTCCTTCAATAGGTGTTCCCTCTCTCTTTTTCCTCGTGCTTGCGAGGTCTTTATCCCATATGTATTTGTTTACATGTAAAAGGAATAATCCAAAATTGAATGCGGAGGTTGCTGGCTAGAAACTCTCTCCCCAAGTGACATATTGGATTTCTAGAAGCCCTTTACTAACCCACTAGAGGACACATGAGGAAAAATAAAATAAAAATAAAAATAGGTGCAACTCTCCCACAAGAGACAATCTAGCAAAATAGAACAAATATGTATAGAGGATATTTACAAGGAGTTCTTGTCATTGAAATTACATAATGTGTTGAGATGAGAGGGAGATGTGTAATTTCTTTCATTATTAATATGGAGTTGATATATAATATTTAAAAAATATTAATGTATTAGAAAATGTGAATCGTAAACCTGTAATATTATATAGAGAAAGGGGTAAGATTTAAAAAAATATTAATAATGAATGTATATATAAAAATACTAGCTTAGATGCACTCTCTAGCTTAGTATGGAAGATATGTTATTACTAGTGATTTTTGGATTTTGAGTTTTGAAAACCCATAATTTTTCCCATGATAATATTCTTTAGTGTAGCATATTTAAAGGCATAAAATTCCAATAAATTTTCTATTTGGTTGTGACAAATTTATTGATTTTTCGAGAACAATTTGGTTGTGACAAGTTTGATCACAAAGTACGAATATAGACTTGTACATCAGCGATATTTTATGTTAGGTATATACTACATGTTTTGTCTCAGTGATATTTTATGTTAGGTATGTACTGCATGTTTTGTTCCCTATCTCCTCTATCTTCTCAATTTTCACAAGAACAACCAAGGGTTTCTTAATAGCTCTCATAACTAGTATATTCCCCACACTAGAAAGAAGATGTGAGGGCAACAAGCCACATTTTCGGCACTCGTCGGGGTAACCTCGTGAGAAATCGAATAGGTCCAAAGTTAATAGAGGACAAAGCCTTATTATGAACAAAATCCATGTGTAATTGAGTCGAGAGGCTCATTCTACAACCAAGTATGAGGGGATGTGTCGGTTTGTATGTCCCTCAATCGAGTTGGCATGTGCCCCTTAAAAAATTAAAAATTCATGTTCTAAATAGAAAAATAATTTTGGCTATAATAATAAAAAAATATGAATATTCTGCAAAGTAGTTAGAAGTAAAAAAAATGTGTGAGTAAGATGTTTAAACCTTATACTTTTCAAAAATATTAACTATTTGAAGATCTACTTTAACTAATTACACCATAAGGCATTCCGTCTGAGAATAACTCCCCTAAATGCCACTTTGCACCACTCTGTAGTGTCAAATCTATTGTTAGACTATTGAAAAATTCTCTACCCTCTAATTAATATAGTTTCAAATAAATGAATATAGTTTCAACTAAATAAATGACGACATATAGCCCTCTCCGTATTTGCATCTCCATTTTCATTTTTTAGAAGAAAACTCTTTTCCTAGGGTTTATGAGATAATTGGATCCGGCTAATGTTGCCTCACTCAATGGACATGAGAAAAGGTCAAAACATTGGGACAAAACCATATCAGAACAAGGATGAGAGGATTTTTAAGTTAACCTTCATGGATTTGGCCTTGGCAGAAAAATGTCGCCTTCATTTCCAACTGCAGCAATTCACAGCCCCTCAAATTGTCGGGAAATCGCTTAACTAGTGAGATCCGACAAAGTATGGTTTTACTTTTTAATGTTTATTTACTTTCATTGACCCAAGTTTGTAGATTCTCCTTCTGAAGATGATATAGACAACACAGGAAATGATTCTATTTCATCAAACTTGGGACAAGCACACCAAGCAAAGAAACAAAAATTTAATCATAATCTTGGCACTACACTTGGTAAGTTCATGCCAGATGTTCCCTCACATAATATTTCCTCACCAGCCTCTATGAAGCCTCATACATTTTTGGAAAGGAATCTTAAGTCAACTTGTTTAGATCAAGACCTTTGTTATAGTTGAAGCTACTTTTGGCTGGTAGAACCTATTATTTTTTTGTTATACATTTGTGCTATTTTTTTTTTATGTTTGGTTTGCACAGACGAAGCAATGGACCATGTCCTCCCATCCCATGTTGCAAGAAACATATAGTATGGGACCATAGAAGGCTCGTTTCTAGAAACGTGCGTTGTACAACTTTGAAACATGTTTTTAGACGCAAAAGTGTCTCTCACATGTTGGCAACACATTTCATTGGCTGGAAATGCATTTCCCGGGCTATACCAGCAATTGTACATTGTAATTCCAATATGAAATCTGTCATTTTGACTTGGTTTTTAACTATGTTCGACCAAAAATGCTTGCAGTTAAAAGTTGAGCTTAACAGTCCCTCAAAATGCATCACTAAGCTTACCTTTGGGAGGTCCGTGTTATGCACTCCGGCCTCATATTAAAAATATTTAAGAACATAAACTTTTGAATTGTAAATTCTTCATGTATTACTTCTCTCAAGTATATCCAACAAAACAAAACATAGTATTGTTACAAATAGAAAATAAATACAAAATTTAACCAACAAGACATGTAAAGGAGTGTTGCAGAGAATTTTAAATTAACTGGTTGCATGGCTATTTAGGGATAATCAAAAAATCTATTTTCTTCTCCGTAGAAGGAAACCCAATGGAAATTATAACTTTTTCAACCATATCAAACAAAACAAAAGGGAGTTTTGTTAGAAACACAAACTAAATAGGAAATTAAACCCAGAAAAGACATTGAATCAGTATTACTCCACAAGAAATGTAAAGGAGTATTGCAAATAATTTCTATATGAACAACTTACATGGAGATTGGGGAATATGAAATATTATTTTGGCTCAGTAGACGGAAATCTAATTGAAAATATAACTTGTTTCCAAATAAGAAAAAAATAAAATAGAATAAAAGTTGTCTGTGAGGACAACTCACTTACAAGGGGAAAATCTAGTGGAGAGTGATTTGTCATTTTCTCTTCATCAAGCGTCATATAAACAACTAGTCTTCTCCTGGAAGTAAGACCTCTAGTGTTCTGTAATCTCATCAGAGGTGCTACAAGTGCTACTAAACATGTAGGATGACTGGTACATGAAGGTTTGTGAGGACATGGTGAGGGGTAGAGGGAGAACAAGAGTGAAGAAGCCATGGCTATGGATGGGAAAAGGAGGAACTTGGACACAAATATTCATATTTTCGACTTATGCTTTCTTTCAAATAAGCTCATCTTTTGATAGAAGATTGTGGCTTTATCGAGGTAGGGTGTAGTTAAACTATTGACTAGGGTTCGCATCCCTTGGACACTAACCACTAGGATATCATTCTTAGATTAGAAACATATACCAAGGATAGTACCACCTTGTGCTATATTGCACCTTTTAAAGGCAAATTGTTTTACATTTTTTTCTTCAAGACCAGTGGTGAATAGGACATTCAATAACATATTGGCAAAATGATTCTAGCAAAATTTCTCAACAACAAGCATCATCGTGGCAATCAAATTCTTTAGCATTGAATATTAATGACACCAAGGTTGTTTAATTATGTATCCTCCTTAGTTTGAAGATGTTTGGACTATCTATAGAACTTGAGGAGTGCATGATATTACAATCTGATCTTGAGACAAAGGAATAGAGGAAATCAAGGGTTGTCTATGTCAAGTGCATTTTGAGTGAAGTCAGGTGTAATCTAGCTCAATGTGAATTACGCTTGTAAAATAATGTGAATGGTAAATAATGTGATTTTCCTATAACCTTTATGCTTCTTAATGTGAATGGTAAATCTTCAGTACTCTACCCTACTTTCTACCATGCTTCCAAAGTCTTCATTCTACATATCCACAATTTTTTAAAACTAACATTCTCCTTCTAATTGGATGTATTCCTTTCAGAATAAAATGCAATTATCTATGGCATATTTGTTGTAGTATTTTGTGGGTCCCAATGAGACTTATTTGAGATATGTGTTTTTTGCTAGTTGTTCATATTCCCTTTTCTAAGCACATACATTGGTTTATCTCAGTGATTGAAGCCATAAATCTGTGCACATTGAGCTCCAATGCTCAAACATAATTTTGGTAAAATATAATTGACCCGTCTGTGGATGAAGAAATCATTTGGAACTTAATTCCTTAAGCTAATCCAAGAATTTAAGGCTAAACAGTGATGCCCTAACCAGACACCCACTAGGGTACAAATAATGGATTTACTTTGGATCCTCTTAAGGACATTTGAAAGGTATAATTGTGAGAATGCTTGGCACATTTTTAAGGTTAAAGTATTGGCATAATTATGAGGGTAAGTCTGGAGATTTGTTGCACATAAATACAAATATCTGAACTTACAAATCTAAGGCAACTTCTGTGACTTGGCAATGTCTAAGCTTTCAACTATCCCTTCGTATGAGTGAATTTTGTATGCACAGTTTAATATTATCTAAGACAAATAGTCCAACACCAATGTGCATCCTTTCTTGAGTCTATTGTGGAATATTTATTTTACAAAACTACATCGTACTTACAGATTGTTGTCCAGGTGTTAACAATGAGCACTAAAGTTATTTTAGTTATAATGAGTAATGATAAGACAAACAACCTTATATAGAAATTGCAATGTAATTCTGCTTAAAGGTGACTTAATTGTATCACATTGATTTTGACATGACAACATCAATAAAATGATATAAGTAGCTGCAGCTGGTACACCTATGTTTGGTACATTAATCATTACATGAGATTGAAGGAATTTAGTGGCATTCTCAATCAAAACTATTTCTTGATTGAAAACAACATGAACCTTGTGTTGTACAACATTTGTGTTGACTGTGAAGGATTTAAGGGGAAGTAATGTTGTTTTTGCTTAGCCTAGAAAGGATTATCAAATAGACTATTTATTGGTCCCTGTGGTATACATTCTTTGGATCTTGTTTTCTCCCTTAATTGTAAGTGCATAAAAATATTAGATTCATAGGACAGGGTAGCATTAATCATGTGAGAAAATGATCTTGGACATTTTATGATTGAATTCTTCAAAACTTATTCCCATTTGATCTTCCAAAATGTGCATATAATTTTGTTGGTTGGAACAATGCTACAAGTTATAATAACAAAGATTCTATTCTACAGAATTCTTTCCACCTTGCATTTTTTTTGGATATGGGTAAGAAATATGGTCTTCCAGTAAAGAATAAATTCTTGTGTGTAGAGTCATTGTGGTTTACTATGTGTTACACAGTAAAATGTCACTGCCATCATGTCAATCTCCCTACTGTGCTATAAACCACATTCACCCATACTAATGCTCCTCAAAAATGGCTAAAAACCCTCTTTGCCTAAGTTAAATGGATCATCGCGTCTGTTAATAAAATAGCCGCGCTGATGGGCGGGGGACAATGTATCTGCTGCGCTGCCAGCGCGGAAGCACACGTCTTTTCCGCGCTGGTCCCATTTCCACGAACAGCGCTCCCTCCGTTTGTCCTTTTCGCGCTGACCAGACCTCTTCTACATCGGTTTGCGATGTCAGCACGACAGTTCACAGGTTTTCCGCGCTGATCCTATTTGGACGAATTTGTTCTAACAACCAGCCTTCCAGATCCCTCCAGAACTGGCTGTTAGCATTGTTGAGGTCGCCATCCTTTCTCTGGCATGTCTGTTCGACTGACCATCCACTTATCTTGGAGGAAAGCTCATCCCTTACCTATTCATGGAGGCTCCTTCTCTTTATAAGCCTCCTCCATGGCACATGAGCAGCTAGTTTAGACATAAGACTTCGATTGAGGAATTCTTAGTGCATTTTAGTGCTGCTTCTCTGTAGCATTTGGTGTGTTGTGTGAGGGTTGCTTTGGAGCTTGAGGAAGGTATGAGGGTTGTTTGCCTTGTGTGGAGAGGAGACCTTTTGGACTTGGGGAGATTTGCTCCAAAGGTGAATGCTTGGAAGATATGCTGGCTGGACCCTCTAGAGAAGGACTCAGCATCAGGACTTCGGTTGTACCTTACTCTACTTTTTGTTAATAAAGATAGATGACTACTCTTATGGTTCCATTCACGTTTGTTCAATGATTTATCAATGTAGATTGTATCTTTCCTGACCGATACATAGTTGTTGTTAGTAGATTTTACGCTCTTGTTTGTTCTCTTTTGCTTGTGCAGGTGTTCATCTGCGAGGATAGCGGGGAATTGTGATCGGCTGGAGCGAAGGAGCGAGAGGAGTATCTCTTCGACAAACAAGCGTCGGAATCCAAGTAGGTTACTCTCACCCACTTGTTAATTACAACTAGGAACCTGTGGTGTAGCATTGTTTGATTGTTGCTAGACCCCTGTTGGGCTAGTAGGGATCACCTCTATCCGTAGAGGGGATTTACCTATCCAACAATTTGGCGACCATACTGGGGAGCTTGCCTATCTTTTGTGTGTCACCTTTGTTTTGATTTTTGCTCTTTTGTCAAAAGTTTGGAGATTGTCTTGCTGCTGGTTTGTTTCTGGGTTCACCCTAAGGACTACCTTAATTGCCTTGAAAACCTGTTGTTCTGGTTTGGAAGTTTTTGTTCAAATTTATTTGCTTTTCAGCCTCAACGCGCTTTATTTTAAAACAGTTGCGCTGACATCGCATCCTGCCTTCTTTGCTGTCTCTGTCGTCGCGCTTTTATATTCATACAGTCGCGCTGACCTACTTTTTCGGGCCAGCGCCCTTTATTCGTGTCCTTCCGCGCTGACAGCGTAAAGTTGCTACAGGCATCTGTCCGTCATCGCTTTGTTGCTATAGGGTCACCCGCGCTGATCCTGTAAAAGACCTTTTT